>JZKD02S1680513.1:25074-66426 GCA_000966675.3 Picea glauca
CCTTGGATCAAACAATTGTGTCTTCTCTGCAACTCTTCTAATCCCCGATCCCTCTGTAGTCTTTCCTGGAGTGACCCTATCTTATCCTATGACATCGCCTCCTCTAGTAATAACAGCGAGTTTGGGATCCTCACCATGTGGTTCAATTGATATTGGTTGTACTGGCTGGTTTCCACCTCGCCTTTCCTGAAGTTTGGCTAATAATACTGGGTAGTCTTCAATGACATGTTAAAATGAAGTACAATAGCTGTAAGTAGTACAATGGTTCTAACAATCCCTTTCCAAATGACCTGGCTGGGTGCAGTTATAGCAAATAATATGACCTCAACCTCGATCCATGCCACCTCCTCATCCTCTACCTCTGAATCCACCATGAGGGTTGAAGTTTCCTCTTCCGGGGGAATTGAATTGGGCAACATTTCCTTCCTACTGTAATTCTCCTTGAATTCTGTATGTATCCCTTAACCTTTCATGCAAGAGGTCATAAAGCCTACAGTCCTTCTCATCATGCCCCACAAATTTACAGAATGTGCAATAAATAATTGTAGGTGTATGTACATATTTCTGCATATAATAACATTCACCAGGGTGATGTCTAGTTCCACATACCTCACACTAGGGTAAGGTAGCATGCTTCAAAGGATTAGGGGCTCTAGAGGCCCAATATTCATTAAATAGGGGACAATGCTCTTTGTCATGGCCCTCTGATTTACATATGATACACCATATGTCTTATCTTTTCTCCTTTCCTTTATCTTTCTTCATGTCTTCAACCTATAAATATAAAATAGTTAATTGGTTCAAGATCTGGCTCATACCTAGACTGGATTCTCCCATAGGGGATGCTTCTAGTTTCATGGAAATATCCAATGCTTCAAACTGCGAAGCAATTTTCTATTGCATCATCGGAACTTTGATATGTGGTAGGATGACAATGATGAATCATTCCTTATTCTGTTAATCTAGAATCTGAAAATTCAAATGGCCTGTCAAGGTCTTAAACCTCTGATCAAACTCCCAAACAGGTTCAATTACCTTCTGTTCGATTTCCTTCAAATTAGTAATGCACTGTGACTCCGACTTAGGTTTCTTGAATTCTGCTCTCAACACAGTCTTAATGTCACTCAATGGTTTAGGTTATGCATTCGCTGCAGAAAACTTCATATACCATCCCAGGGTGCGATCCCTCAGGGTAGTACTAAATTGAGGTCTCTTAACAACTTCGTCGGTGACTTGCTTAATGCTCCATACAGCTTCGCATAAGAACCAATGCTGATCAAGATCTTTAGATCCATCTCCTCTAAATATAGGTAACCTTAGTTCATCTGCCATGGAATTTCCTTGATTTATGGATTGAGTATGTACTAAATTTCTTGTAACAGTGCTCTGAGTGCTCTGATTACTCTGGTTACTCTAGTTACTCTGGCTACTTAATGCTGCTAAAACAACATGAGGAGTAATGATACTTACTTTGATAGTAGGTGCAACCCCTAAAGTTTCTGGCTCTCCTCGACGAAGTTCTTTAGTCTCTACTGCCTCTACCCTGGCAGACTCTGAATGCTCTTCGTATGATAGCTCTGCTTCTTCTCCGTTGTAGATTCCTTCGTCTCAGTAATTCTGCTTAAACAGGTTCGCAAGAGGAACCTCTCCGAATGATCTCCCACTATGCATGTGTCTAGCCTCTATGCCACTGTTGCTATCTGAATTCTTAAACATTAGCTTTAAACTCTGACTGATTAATTTATTTTCAAGATATTCTTCTCATGCAATAACATCTTGATCTTCAACTTCAAAAAGTGTAAAAAATTTCCTCTAGGTCCCTTAAAGAAATGCCTCTCTACCTGGCTATATGAATCTACTCTGTCAATAGAAAACTCAGCAATGTACCCTCCAATAGTGCTATCAAACCAGAGATCTACTGCTCTTGACACGGCGTTATCAACTCTCTTGACCTTCTTGATCAATGCCGATGTCCAAACCACAGGCGGTCTAGATCTGATTTCAAACTGAGTGTCTGCTAATCTTGCTAACCAATTGTATAGCTTCTTATGAATGCCTCCAAAGAAAATCTCATGTATATTGGTAAATATGTACCTTCCCAACCAATCCTCTGTACTAATGCCAGGGTTCTTGTTCTGAGCTTCGATGAAGTCCCTTTCTTGTTATTCTATCCACTTATGAATTTCTATCTTCGATGGAAACCACCTTGACATTCCCTCAAGAATATCCCGATACCAGCAACAAAACAATTTGTTGGCACAGGGGCAGACCCAGGGTTCAAATCTAACAACGCACCAACAAACCCTAACTACTGGCCCTTTCGGGAACACCTGCGAAGCAGATGAAGTCTCACCCGAAGTAGCAATAGGGGGGTTGCAGGACACATGTGTCTATAACTAGATGAGTTGCAAAGTGAATCCAGAATAACAACGCAACTAACCTAGCTATGCTGAACAATATTATGCTTACTTCGCGAAGTTATATCTTTGATCTAACAATCATGCAATAATAGTATAACATATGGCCAATAACACAACATCAACCACAAAGAATAACAAGATTTACATGGTTCACCCTCTCCCTAGGGCTATGTCCACAGAACTATGTTTCTTGATATATTATATGAAAACATACAGTTCTATCTGCGCACTTAACTGCATATATCTCTCTCTCTCTTCATCTTTCTCTCCCCTCCCTATGCACCCAGTTGCACGGTTGATCTTCGCACCCAGCTGAAGATCTAGAATACAAAATGTTCTTACAACAAAACACTTCTCTCTCTCTCTTACATCAACAACAATAATCATAACCAATGAACAACCCTCTCAACTCTTCTAGACCTTTATTTATACATTACATAACTCTCAGACAACCTTAGATCGAAGTCTAGGTGTCAAAACCCTAGATGCCAAAACCCTAGGTCCACATAAATCGTATCTTAAGGGCTTTGCTAGCCTGGTCTTCCTTCTTTTCCATGAGGTGCTCCAAAGCACCCATTGGTGTATTTTTCTGCTTGCTGTGTTGTCCACGATCCATCTTCTTTGATGATATGTCTTCCTTGATATTCTCTTTCAACGACTCACTTTTCCTTGCTTCGCTCCTTCTTTTCTTCTTCTTTAACCACTTCGACCCTTCCTTAGTTTGTGTGCCTTCCATGCTCTTCGTACTTTATCTTTATTCTTCTCTTTATTCCTTAATACATAACCAATTAAGGGCCAACAATACTCTTAATATAAGCACCACCAAATGGTATATTGAACTTGAGAGGGGAAAGTACTCGACTTTTGGTGACCTAGCCATGGTTTTCTTAAACCATTTCCAACTCCCTGTTCGGTACGATGTCAAGACAAAATTGTTGGTCAATTTTGAGAAAGATAACTCGACACACATTTTTGATCACATTCATGAATGGAGGAGAAGGAAAATATTGATTAAGGCTACAGTTCCGCTAGATTTCCTCCTTGAATGGTTCTTGCAATCTCTACTCCTCTATATTTCTAAAGACGTTACAACTTCGGGGGTGTTTTTAGAGGAATAGGAAATCTTTTGGGCACAACAGTTAGAGCTCATATACTCTTAATAAGGAATTCTATATGATATTATGCCAAATGCACTGTGATATACTCTCAACTTGGAAAATCCAAAGTATAACCCACATGCCGATGGTATAGTGGGTTCTTCTCAAATGAAAGTTGCGGACCTGGCCACTAGCCAAATGAAAAAACTTGTTATTCAACTACATGTGGCTGGTCTAGCCTCTAGATCGACCACCTATTCCACCCTGTCTTCAAACATACATTTTGTGCAAATGAAGACTTCGAAGTGCCCTCAACAAACCAAAGAGAAGAAAAAAGGCAAGAGTAAGAAGGGTGGTGGGGGCAATGAAAAAATGTCTAATAATAATAGTTTACCTTTTTACCTGTCCATGCCTCCTCTAGAATTCCACCATCCAAAGAGCTTGAAGTTCCTCTGTTTATAAGTAAACAACAATATCTACAACATATTCCCATAACTATAAGGGCATATCAACATGCAATCTCATACTCCTTGCACGCTCTATGATTATCATGTTCATCCTTTCTGACACACCATTTTCTTGTGGTGTTCTTGGAAATGTCTTCTCTCTACGAATCCCATGGTATGAACAATAATCATCAAAATCCTTGCTGAAATATTCATCTCCATTTTCTGATCTGAGAAACTTCAACCTTTTTCCTATCTCATTCTCAACCAAATCTTTCCATTTCTTAAAAGTATCAAAAAAATCATATTTTTGTCGAATGCAATAAACCCAAATTTTTCTAGTTGCATCATCAATAAAAGTAACATAATAACGAGTGACCCCAAGAGATGATACCTTAGTTGGTACCCATACATATTTATGCACAAGCTATAACCTTTCACTCTTCTTTTCTTTTCTGACTCTGAGAAATCTGACTCTCTTCTTCTTTCCATAAACACAATGCTCACAGAAATCCAAATCAATTTGTTTAAGATCTAGAAACGAATTTCTTTTATGAAGTATTTGTATCCGCTTCTCACTCATGTGTCCAAGCCTATGATTCCATAGTGTTGTATCCACTCTTGTTGAATATAAAGAGATAGAAGAGTCAGTATTACCAGTACATAAATACAATGTACCTACCTTCTCTCCTTTTTATATCACCAGTGATCCTTTGGTCACCTTCCATACCTTATCTGTAAATATGGATATACAAAATTCACTTTCCAACTACCCTTTTGAAATTAGATTTTTCCTTAGATCTGGAACATGTCTTACCTCTTTCAAAAACCATTGGTTTCCATTCCTTTGCTTTATTTTTACCTTTCCCATTCCAACAATTTTGTATGGTGCATAATCACCCAAATGAAGCTGTCCAAAATCATCTTGAACATAATATAGAAAAGGTTTCCTATGGGGTGTGGCATGAAATAAAGCCCCTGAATCTACTACCCAAGACTTAGAAATATTATCTACAAAAAGAATCAAAGCATCTTGTAACATATCACCTCTTACATTTGCTTCTTGATTTTTCTCCCATTGTCCATATCTTTGTTTCTTTGGAGCTCTGTAGTCTTTCTTCAGATGTTCTTTCTTCCCACAATTGCAACACTCTATCTTTCCCATTATCGATTTGGATCTTCCCTTCCTAGAATTCTTGCAGTTCTCTGATCCCTTTCCTCTATCCTTTTGTCTTCCCCTGTTCTCCATGTTTAACGCTGATGCAGGAGCATCGTAAGTGGCCAACCAAGTGAACATGAAGGTGTAAGACAACTAGAAAAGCACCAACGCACATTTTTGAAATGTTTTGTAAAATTAATGAAGTGGACATTAATGTGATAGATGGAGGGGAGCGTACTTACATTTATGTCAAGATATTGTGAACAGATCTTGAGCGTTGCTCTCGTCTGTAGTATGTAGAGGCATTTATGCGTAGTTAATGAAAGTAGGTAGATTTGAATTATAGATTAGACAATTTAGACAGTAGGAGGGAAATGGATATAGACACCCTCGCCTTTGTATCATGTTATTGTTGTATCATTAGCACAAAACCGAAAAAGAGAGCTATAGCAGAGAGATGTAGAGAAGAACCCATGTAAAGAAGCAATTGGGTTAATATATGAAGCTTTGACTCAACTTTCATGGTGTTATGATGTTTACCGTTTACCTTTGTTAAATGGTATGTTTACAGTTGTTTTATTCTCTCTGTTTATGCATTTGTTTCAATGCTGTGTTGAATGTGTGATTTCATGTTAAGTATATGAAGTTTGAGAGAGAAGGAGAATGAGTTTCAATTGTTTTTCTTCCTGAGAGAGTTCTTGCAAGGAGTGCAGTGAAACTTCCGCAAGGTGTGCGTTGACATGGGTTCTGAGTTTTATCTCAGAAATCTCAAGAGGGATACCATTGTTCTCATTCCAGCAAAAGTGTAGGTGAAGCACAAAAGCAATGCAAGGTGTGCACAGGATAGTCTAGGCCTTAGACCTTATCAACTAAGGTTGAAAGGGGAAGGACTGTTGTTACCGAGTGTACACAGAGTCGAAAGATCAAATACCCTAGAGTATTTGAAAGTTTTCCGCAAGGAGTGCAAGAAGGAACCCTTTGGGAGGCTTGAGTTTTCAAGTGAAAGTTTAGGAGGGATAACACCTTTGAACACTTCAAAGGAGGACGGAGATCGAAATGCTTCAAAGGAATATAGGAAGCGAATTCATCGCGCATAAGTTAAGTCCCAGAGAAAGAACACTGAGTCAATTTGGGCCAGAGATTCAGAGGAAGAAATCAAACGGTCAGAATTCTCCATGGAGAACTTGCAAAGTTGCGGGGACTGTAGGATTCAGTAAAGCTGCAGGGTGGTTAGGAGTTGGACGAACCCACCACTCTAGTATCAAGAATCAACGAAGACCGTCAATCATGGCCAGTTTGGGCCATTGGATCACTTTTTCGAACTCGGGGTTCATGAGTTCGGAGAGCAGACCAAATCCTTTGGTTGCACAAACTTCTGAGTAGCGAGAAGTAGGGACAACCATTGGATCATAACCTCTTCGCTATATCGCATATCGGGGTTTCAGAGGTTGGGAGGAATCAATTTCGACTGCAGAATTCATGAAGGACCGAGGGCCGAGGTCTTGGGTGAACATGTGGCACGTTCATCAAGTGGGGACCACGTGGTTGACAGGTGGACACTCGTTGCCTGGGAAGGAGTCAACACCCTGTTGACTTCTCATGCTTCAGGTTCTCGTGAGAAAGGAGCACAAAGGATCAACAAACCAACTCACGAAGTTGTGAGCCATGAGAAGTGTTGAAGGAGTCAAATCTTCTCTGACTTTCGTGTCTCAAAGTTTCATAAAAGAAGGGCTCGGAGGTTCAACCCTTCAACTTGCAAACTCACGAGTTGTGAGTGAGGTTAGTGCTCAGCTCTATCCAACGGTTATGCATGGAGGGCGCTAACAAGGAGAAGCCATATGCCATCGCATGTCGGGTATCGACATTTGGTGAAGAAAAGTAGAGGGTCTTCGGCCCGTGAACACGCAAGTTGCGAAAGGCGCTTGCGCAAGGACCAGGTTGTGGTCGTGCGGAAATGTAAGGCTCGCACCTAGAGTTAAGTTGGACAGGGCGGGTTTTTCAGCATGGACCTGTGGATACACTCTTGTGTGTGTGAGAATTTCTGGTAGGGAGATTGAAGAGTCAATCTGACTCAGAGTAGAATTAGAACAATCCTGTGCAGTGCTCAGCCTGAGGGTTGGGGGTTGGCACCAAACGCATTACCTGATGTCTCACCTATGATTTTTCGTCGCATTTCCTTTCTAAGGATAACACAAAGAACATCATCAAATTTTAAAGTGTTTGAATTAGATACGAAGTTACTTATAACCATGACCAAGACATTCCATATTTTTGGCAATGAGCACAAGATCAGAAGATCCCCGACCTCATCATCAAAGTCCTCATAGTTGACATCTTCATATTAAATAATCTCTTCATTAGAAATACCTTATTGGACATTGACAGTTTTCATACAGTTTATCCAATGTGTCCATCAGTTCCTTCATTGTCTTTTTTTTCAAAATATTGAAAGACATCAACACTGCCAGGCTCAGTAGTATCATTCCTAGTGCCTTTCTGTCAAGAACCTCCCATTCTTCATCCTTCATGGTTGTCGAATTCTGTGCTATTCCACCCAATGGTAGGAATAGATTCTTATGATATAAATAATCTTCCATCTACATCTTCCATAACTGGTAGTTTTGGTTGTTAAATTTATCGACCCTAAACTTTCCATCTTTTGCCATTGCTCCCACTCGAACCAAGAACCCTATTTTCCTATGAGTTACCTTTCACACTGATATTAGTTTTTAGAAAAACAAGATCGTGGAGCAATAAAATAAAACAAATGCAGACACAAATATACGTGGTTCACCCAGTGTGGTTCACAGAGACATAGATATACATGGTTCACCCAGTGTGGCCTACGTCCACTAGAGAAATTGTTGGGTTCTTCCTTTATTATTATCCAACAAATGAAGGGATACAACTGACATCAAACTTGCTATAACTTCCATGATATCCTCTCATAGTATCCTCTCTCAGAATAAAATATTCGCCATGATACATAGCCACAATACATTTCCCTCATAAAAGAGGGTTGCCTTCTAGGGAAAAAAACCCTAATATAAATTCTACCGTCAGATACATGACCTTATAATGAACAATCTAGATTTACTATGAAATTACAATATACATTTACAAGGCAATTTTTCCTTTGGGGGCCCGCTTGCCCCCAGACCCCGTAGGGGGGGTAACCCCCCCTTCACTCCCTCGCATAGAGGAGTGCACATTCTTTCGAGGTGTAAAGTATTCATGGGGTATAAACAAGGATGAAAGAAAAGACCTTTGAATCAGGAAGATAATCAGGCTCCACAACCAATAGAGAAGATAAGGAGAATAGTGCAGGATATGGAGCAGTATAAAGACTAGATCAAGGAGCTGGAGGAGGGTGCAATACATACTAATCCTCCAGAATTCAAAGCACAAAGCGAGTAGGATGCAACAATATATGTAGAGAACATCACACATAATATACATAGAATGACATAACTGTTGGAAAGGAGCACCCAGTTGTGGACACAACTCTTAGAGGATAGGAGCCTACAAGAGATGTAAGGGAAGGAAGACAAAATGCATGCAACAATGGAAGATGTAAATTAGTTATAGAAGACAATGTCAATACTATAGAATATCAATACTTCCATGGAAATGAAGAGCCTATAGGCAGAGGAAAAAGCAGTGCAGGCACAGAAGATTGCAAGACAGGCTCAGTTGGAGCCCCTGCAGGATAAGGAGGAGCAACTGGTTATGGAGATTGATGCAGTGAAATTGAGCATAGAGGAGATAGGCTTGGATGGGGGAGAGATATTAAGACATCTAGTCACCACGCAGGTGGTAGAGACCATCATAGAGAAGAGAAACCAAGCTCAGGAGCAATGCCAACAGATAACATAGATGTACGAAGAACTGGCATAGGAAGTGAAAGATGCTGGAGTCTGTGAGTGACTCAGGATGAGTCACGATGTCAGTTTTGGGGGCCTATTGGTGTAGGCCAATTTTGGGAAAAGTTGAAGAAGTTTTTAAGGAATTAAAGCAGCATCAAAAAACAGGGGAGCGCGTCAGAAATAAAGGAAAAGCGACGTCGAAAAAGAGGAAAAAGAAGCAGCGAGAAAAGAAGTTACAAAGTGGAAAAATTGTTGTAGAGATGTTGGAAAGTGGAAAAGCTCCGACTTGGAGAAATGGTTGGATCGAGGACCATCTGAGATTAATTCAAGGAGAAAGTGGACAAACCTAATCCGCTTAGGGTTAAGGTTTTTGTAAGGTCTTTGTCCTAGTTTTTTATAAGTAGAATCTATTAGTAATGTAAAGGTTGTTGTTGAAGAGTAGTGAGTTAGCCATTTTAGATAGTCTGATAGTGGATGAGTGAAAATTTCTCAGTGTTGTGAGAACTATTGCGATCTATGGATATTGTGTGTAATGGAGGGAGAAATGTACAATGCACAACACTAGATTTTGCAAGAATATGAGTCAAGAGCAGAAGTGACAAATCTTTGTGGACTTATCCCTAAGGGGGGTGAACCATGGTATATCTGTGTTTTATGTGACTGTATGCAGTTTTTATGATTGAATTTACTTTACTGAGTTTTTATGATGAATATTTTTCTTGTTAAAGGAATGAACACTACGCAATAGGAATAGGCTAATATAACATGCAGAACAACATTAAGTAAAGGAATTTTATAGTTAGTAAATGGATCAGAATCTAGTTTTACAGTATATGAATACTTGTTTATGATAAAATGTGGCTAGAATGATTAATAAAATCCTGTTAGAATAGTAGTTACAATGGTCTAGAGTAAGTTCCAATGGGGTTTGAAGGTTAACAATGAGTAGGTTGAATGCCTCTGAGAGAAACACATCCCATCCCTAGGTTGCAGACATATGAGTCTTGCGGCCACCCATAGAAGCCATCTCAAATGAGACTACAAAGTTCACTCTGTGCGTTGTGTTGCCTTCTGGTATCCAGAAGGGATGATGGTAGAAGGGTTTGTTGGTAATATTGTAGTTAGAACCTGGGTCAACCCATAGTAACCCAACAGATGGTCACAGGTTTACAGATGGAATCCACCACACCAGTTGGCTTCTTGAAAGTAGTGGTCCTTGATCCATGAGGTACAAGTCAGTATTATGGTGAACATCATTTCAATATTTAATCCATTTGATTATGTTGTATCTTAGATTGCTCTAGATTTCATGATATGTTCTTGGACATTATGCCTTTTTCCATGCTTCACCATGGTGGTTGACATTGTGCCGTAGTAAGTGGTCTTATTTGGGAATGGGTTTTCTATTGGGAACTCCCTTAATGATCCATCATACCATTCTCGACCATACTTACCACTTTCCATCATTATTCCCCTCCATTTCCTTATCTTTTGGGATTTTAGGGTGTATTGACCCAAGAAAGGGTTGTCCCTCATTCTATGGGAATAAGGGGTTAAAGGAACATATGGTTTGGTGTTGGGTATGTAAATGTGTTGAACTTTCACAAAATAGATCTAGCTGAGAATTGACATACATAGTTGCAGAGAAAATAGAAGAAAAGAGAAACAAGAGAGAAAGAATGGAAGAATTCTTATTAACCAAATGAATAATTGATAATTTACACATGAAATACTCTGTATAACTCAACCAATGTGCACTGGAGAAAAAGCCAATGTGCCATAGTGGTGGTATAGAGTGATTTGGACACACACCAAAAACTACGGGAGTAAACTGCCACCTAGTGTAGTCTCTCAAACAGTTACAGGAATGAACTACCACCTAGCTGAGTTAACTAGTCTATCAGTCTTTAGTTAACTGACTGAAACATAGTGAAGTGAGGAGGAGATAAGGGAATCATGAGTAATGCACTAGTATGGTAATGATCCCAAGGACAATGCGCATTAGCTAGTGATGATCCCAATGTTGCATGGTGACAATACCAATGTAACATCTAGACTCCACTCAACTAATCAAACTGAAGTGAAAACTAAAGATTATATTCTCCTTAGAGGAATATTCTTCCTAAAATATAGGAGATTGAATAATGACTAATAAACATTGGAAAAAACTTAGGAAAAATAAATCCTAGGTGTGTGTGAAGTAACTCCAACACCCCTCTGAACATCACTATGGTGAGAATAAAGAATGGGTCCTGGAAATGAGGCCATGTTAAGTACCCAAATACAAAAGATACACTGAAATAAAGAGAGGAAAGAGGGAAAACCTCATGGGAAACCCCCCTCCCCCTCAAAGTACAATGTCTGTAAAAATAAGAACTAACAGTTGCTAGGAAAATGTGTACTTCACTCCAAGATGACTTTGCAAATAATGGAACTTCTTCTTAGTGAAGGTCTTGGTGAATATGTCTGCAGTTTGTTTTGCTGAAGGACAAAACTATAGGTCGATGATCCCCTCATGTACTAAGTCCTGGATTTAGTGCATGTGGATCTTGATATGCTTCATCCGCTGCCTCTGAACTGGATCTCTACAGAACTTCAGAGTGCTCTGGTTGTCACACCAGATGACGATTGGATGATGAAACTGAATTCCCAACTAAGTGAGAAAATTTTGTAGCCACATAGCCTGAATGGTTATTTTAACTACCCCTTTGTACTCTGCCTCGAATGAATATAGAGAAATAGAATCCTTGTTCTTGCTCGACCAACAGATAGACCTCGAACCAAGACCGAGTGAGTAACCAGATGTGGACTTGCGATCAATGCTATCGCCAGCCCAGTCAGAATCAATGAATCTGATGAACCCAATGTAGATTCTGATGCATGATGAATCCCAAATTTTATGGTGCCATGTATGTATCAAAGGATATGATTTGCAGCCTTCCAATGTAGCTCATGCGGCTCCTGCATGAACCTGGAAACTGCGCCAACTGCATAGGGGAGATTTGGTCTAGAGTGTGTGAGATACAACAATATCCCCACTGGTTGTATGTATAGTGTGTTGTCAACCAGTGGAGTGTCCCCACCATCCTCAAGTTTGAATCCTGATAGGAAAGGAGTTGGGGTAGACTTGCAGTCTGTCATGTGAAATCTCTCATGGAGATCTCATGCATACTTGACCTGAGATAGTTTGATGCCTGATGCATCTTGACTGATCTCCAGTCCAAGGAAGAAATGTAGCGGACCCATGTTCATCATCAATAACCTATCATGTATAATCCTCTTGAATGCAACGATCATTGAAGTCGAGCAACCGGTTATAAACAAATCATCAACATACAAAACTAAGAGTAGAAGTGAATTAACCGTCATCAGCATATAAACATTCAGGTCTGATTTGCAATATAGAAAGTTCTATGATAGCAGGTAGGTTTCCATCTTATAATACCATGCCCTCAGAGCCTTCTTGAGTCCATAAAGAGACTTCTTCAGTCGACATACCAAATATGTCTTGCATAAATCCCTAGGGATGATCCATATAGATCTCTTCAGAGAGATCACCGCGAAGAAATTCATTCTTCACGTCCATCATATGGACTTCCCATCCCTTGGCTGCTGTAATGGCAAGTTCCAATTGTATGGAATCCATCTTCGCTACTCAAGCAAAGGTCTCATCATAGTCAATGTCATGCACCTGCTGAAAGACTTTGTCAACAATCCTGGCTTTGTATCTGCTAATCTGTCCATCCACTGTGCTCTTGGTCTTGTAGACCCATCTGAACCTGACAAGTTTCCTTCCTAAAGGAAGGGGAATTAGATCCCAAGTATGGTTCTCAAGGAGGGAGTTGTATTCCTCCTACATGGAATATTCCCAAAAGGGATTTCTAGTAGCCTCGCCATAAGACTGTGGATATGAAGACTGAACCAAGAAAATATTCCTGGGTGGAAATGGTTCAGTGGAAGTGAGTGCAATAGGAGGCTCCTATAAATTAGATCGAGTCCTCCTAGTATCAACTGGATCACCAACAAGATCCCCTGCATCCTGAAGAGTAGTTTGGGCCCACTTGGGCCTCTACTCTGGCTCTGCATCTGTATCTAGATGCACTGACTCTCCATCTGACTGTACTAAATCTATATCAAGATCATATGAATCCTATATATCAGAAATCTCATCTGAAGAAGAGTCGGCATGTGCAAGCTAATCATCTCTGACAGGTGGAAGAACAAAGGTGTCTGCATGCGGTTGTTGAGTACATGTAAGACACTTTCCTCGAATTGGACACTTCGCTCAATTATGATTCAGTCTGAGGAAAGTTCAATAAGTATATGTCCCTTCACACTGTAAAGGTATCCAACAAATATACACTCTCTACTTTGTGGATCAAGTGCCTTCCTCTTTTCAAAGGGAATCTGGGCCCATGCATGTGAACTGAAAATATGGAAGTGGGTCACTTCCAATTTGAGGCTACTCCAAGCCTCGTAGGGGGTCTTATCCTTGAAATATCTACGGGGAGATATGTTTTGGATGTAGGTTTAAAAATTAAGTGCTTCGGCCCATAATCTCTGTGGAAGTGACTTTGCATGTAGCATGCAAGAGGCCATCTCTTTTAGAGATCTATTTTTCCATTCAACAACTTCGTTTTGCTACGGAGTATAGGGAATCGTGTGCTACAACTGAATCTCTGCCTCATGACAAGGATTATGGATCTCATGGTTGACATACTATCCCCTGTTATCATTTCAGAAGATTTTTATTTTATTTCTTGACTGTGTCTCAACAAGGGCCTTGAAATCTTTGAGGTGTTGAAAGACCTCTGATTTTTGCCTGAGAAAGAAAATCCATGTGAAGCGTGAGAAATCATCAACAAAAATGAGCACGTACCTTGCTTTTCTGATTGATGGATGCGGAAAAGGGCCCATGAGGTCACTATGGATCATATATAAAGGAGAGGAATCCCTCTATGTCTTTCCTTTGTTGAATTTCTTTTGAGGGTGTTTTCCAAGAACACATCCCTCACAAATTCCTTTGGAGAAATGGATGTCTGGTAGACCATAAACCAACCCCTTCTTTCTAAGTTGTTGCATATATCTAAAATTTAAATGCCCGAACCTTTTGTGCCATATCCTACTGCTTTGATCAGCATGGGTAAGCAATAAAGCAGAAACTAGTTCAATAAATTTAGAAAACATGTAAAGCCTAGATTGATGATTTACCTCATCGATAGCAACCCTGGAATTGGTTTTCATGTCATAGATATCCACTGCATCAGGTGTGAATATGAATTTATTTCTGGTGCTGGAATTTGTCATCTGACACATGGAGATAAGATTGACGGAAAGTTTGGGAACGTGCAACACATTCTTGAATCTTCCGTTGGTGAATTCAATCCTTCCTTTTCTAGTGACCTCAAATGGAGAGTTGCCCCCCATTGAAATGGGAGGAAATTTGCATGCATCCAATGAATAATAGACTACTTTTGTGGCAGCCATGTGGTGTGATTCTCCTGAATCTACGATCCAAGCATTGAAAGAGGAGTTGATGGAAATCAAATCATGGCTAGAATTTCCTTTCTTGAGATTCTGATCTTCTAGCTTCCTCTTCTTTGCACCCTTGGGGATTTGATCTCCAGGGTTGTTTTGCTAAAGTATTTGAGTCATTAGATCTATCTTTTTCTACATACATGCGGATTTTGAATGGAATACTTTATGGAAGTATGTGCATTTCTCCCCTTTTCTTCCCTTTCCACCTTTGGATATAGAGGCATCGTTGAAGGGTTTTGAGTACCCTTCCTTCTTCAGATTTGCATGATATTTCCTTTTGTATTTATCTTTATATTTATGATATTGATGACCGATGCCATATTGCAAAGTAAGTGCATGCACCTTTGGGCCTTTGATTTTTCCCATGTTGATGAGCTTGGTCTTCTCTTGTGTCAAAGATTCGATAAATTCCTCAAGAGAAGGCATCTTCTAGGTGGCTCTAGAGGAAAATCTGACTAAATGGAATGTGGATACAAAAACTGAGAATTTAGAATCAAGCTTGGAGAGAATCGCGAGAACCATTTGTTTCTCCTCCTTAAATTTATCAACCCCGCAAGCCTTGAGTTTCCACAGTAAATCCTTGTATTTGGTAAAGAAATCCAGGAGATTATCGAAGATTTTTAGATCCAATGTGAGCAATTCCACCTCAAGAATGTGTCCCCTCATCTCATCTTGTTTTCCAAAAATCCCTTCCATGTGTTAACAAAGTGTCCTCAGACACGAAATTTTATTAATAAGGAAAAATTGATTACAATCTGAAGTGAGAACTCATAATCTATTCCTTAAACTCACTTGAAGAAAGAGCTAGTTTATATAGCTCAACTCTAAACTAAAAACTAGGAGAACAACCAATCACATAATCACATGAGTATGATAGGTGTCCTTTACATAGAAGCTAGGTGTCCTTATCCTAACAAACTAGAATAAATTATTTTCTAAAAACATTTATACTAAAAAATACTTAGACTATAGAAATTTAGGATTATGAGGTTAACAATCCCCCCTTTAACCTGGAAGTTCATTTTTACAAAGACCAAGTTCATCTCTGAACTTAGTGAAATTTATTCTACCAAGAGGTTTGGTAAAAATATCTGAAGTTTGATCTTCAAATGGACATAACTGAGGCTTGATGATTTCTTTGATGATGAGCGATCTGATGAAGTGGTCCTTTGTGTCGACATGTTTAGTCTTTGAATGAAATAATGGATTGTTGGCCATATTTATTGTTGAGCTATTGTCGATCAATAAGGTAGTTAGCGATTTCTGAGTTTCACCATGATCATATAAAATTCTATGTAGCCATACAATCTCACATGTTGCTTCCCAAGTTGATATGTACTATGCCCCTACTGAAGAATTGGCAATTGTTGTCTGCTTTTTACAATTCCAAGATACTATTGCTGAACCCATATTCATTAAATAACATGAAGTGTGTTATCACTCCAGGAAACTCTCCTAGGCTGTAAGTCGGAGATGCCTGGTAACTAACTCTTTTTGGGAAATATTTTCTTAATAATTAATGCGGTTTTTGGATAAAGATGAATATCTAGGGACTGGACTGTGTGTTCAAGACTGTCTAGAAATATAAAATCTCACAAGGCCTTCTAGTCATGCAATCAGACAAGGTTTGATTAAATGGAAGAGAAACTAGCTATTGAACCAGATTATACTCATATAAAACAAGCACAATGGGTTTAATAACTAAAGAAGTATCTTATGATTATCAACTTAATCAATCAATAAATGAGATGACAGTCATATACAGATTGAATGAGCCTCAACAAAGAACATTCACTCATAAGATATCAGAGACAGAAAAGAGAAGTCTGACAACACAACTGAAGGAAGCTTGAAATTTTTCATATAATAAGAATAAGTCTTTTCTTACAGTAGCAGCATGTAGAAAACAAAATCGAACCCAGTTTCATACCAAAAATAGGCATTTATAGCCTTTTAAAAACAGTTATACAGATCCTAAAAACATGGATATGTATTTAATAAAGACAACTCAATTCTATATAAACAACTTGAAATTAAAGTCTTTAGCAACTAAACTTAAAAGTCGAACTGTCTTCAATCTCCAAAATCACCATCTGCATCCTTCAGCTCCTGATATCTGCAATGTGGTGAAGAATAGCAGGACACCTGTCTTTAACAGTTGGATCTCCCAACGTTCATGGTCGATTTTTGAGGAAATGGTTTTGCATTTGTTACCAAAATTCTCTCGAACCTCTGTTGCTATACCCTTTGCATATGATCTGATAGCCCATTGATACACTGGAGCCCCTTCAAAACCTGTTTGGAATTAACTGTCGTGTATTTGGCTTCAAAAAATCACTTTCCCAGCTTTCCACAGCGCAAGCGTTTAATTTTTCGCGAGTTAGTTGTTGAAATCCGTCACTTTCCACAGTGCGTGGATCATAAAATGGTAGCTTTGCGCTGGTGAAAGTCCCGATTGCGCTAAAATTGAGATTTCACCTCCAAAATTTCGATTTCATCAAAATTTATTGTGTTCCAGATTTCTCACCTTGCATGTTAACGACGACTTGAGTGAGAACCTTCAGGTCTGGATGAGATTTTTGCCTCAATTTTTGTTCCAACCTCCTTATCTGCCTTTTGAGGCGTTTGGCAAGCCACCACAAGCTGTTGTAGTCTTTAGTGAGTTTTTTCTTCCTCTTCTTCTCTCTAACACTTTCCTTAGCCAATCTTTCAAATGTAGCATTGGTCTTGGTGAAGTTATTAGACAACTTCTTATACCTTTCTTTAATCACCCGCTCCAAGACCTCTTGCTAAGCTATGACCTCTTTCAAATGCTTGATTTTCTGAGACTTCTTTGACTTGGAGAATTTCGATGTTTCTCCTTGTTCTGTCTGATTAAAGGTTTCAAAGTTCTGTGCACACTCAGCTGACTGCTCAGGACTCTTGGTGACAAGGCATTGTTCTTGCTACTCTAATTCTGAATCTGAATAAGGCAAGTTTAGTATATTGGTTCTCTTCCCTGTACTCTGTTCTATAGGATACTCTGTGTTTTGCTCTGTGCACTGTTCTATGGTCTATTCTGTGATCTGCTCAAAGTTTAACATTCTCTTCAACCTGTGAGGCTTCATTCCAGATATTCTGTCTTCTGGAGGTCCTGGCAGGGTCCTTCTTTTTCTTGAACTACTTTGAGGAGATGATTGTTTCTTTGAACCCTTCCCCTGTTCATTTGCAATTTGGTTTTGTATTTCAAAACCTTCCCAAAATAGAAAATGCTCCCAGCTCCTTCCCTGTTGTTTCAATTCCTCCAGGATAATCAATTTTATAAGACCAAAGTGACACAGAGTAGTTTTTATGTTCAAGGGTTGAGCTCTGATTTTCTTGCAAACCTTAGTCAAACTTTTATGTAGGAAATAAGGCAAATTAAGAGGGGTCTTGCCTGTAAAATGATCCAGGAGTTTGAAGTGGTACATCATAAGCTTATCATACCTGCCCTTTGATGTAATGTACAATTGGATACCTCTGAACAACTCCTGCCATTCTTCATCTAGATAAGAAACTAGCATACCCTTTGTCCATGCCTTGTGTTTGTACCCCTCTTTCAAATAAACCCTGAAATCCAAATTTTTGGGAGCGGTGATTTTAAACCACTTCTGACCGGTTCTTGGTAGGCCTATTGCTACAGCAATAGTAGCTTCATCTACCACAATCTCCATGGACCCGACGCGAGCCTTGTTCCCATCGAAATTTTTGGCGAAGGCTTTTGCTGTAGACTGGTGGCAACCGACTTGCAACCTTTCCACGAATTCAAAACACCCTGCATTCAAAAAATGTCTCTGGACTTCGGGGTGTGTCTGTAAAAAGGACAAGCTATCCAACTCCCTCTTGAGTAGAGCGCCACTGCGTTTTCTCACCATTCTGTAACTGAAAGATCCTGTCAATTTGAAACCCTTGCAACTGCTGATCGAGCCGATGGTCTGCGCTGTTGAAAGCACTTCGGGACTCGACTTTTTGTTTTAAAACATTTGAAACCATGACAAACCTCCGCGAACAGGGTATGATATGGAAACTATGAATTGATTTGATGCTTATCATGCCGGTGATACGTCCTCTGTACCTGCACTACTGCATTCGAGCTTGACATCCTTGATGCCATGATTATAGAACGTGAGTTTCTGAGCCGAATTAGTGTCACGATCCTATTCTAACGTGCAAAATTGCGTTTCCATCATTACCCACTCTTATCAATGCAAGATTTGGATTTGCCTGACGTGGGATGATCATATCATCATTGCCTTCTGATGTGGATATCACGCACGTGATTCCCACTTTCTTCAATCAACGGCCCGTGGAAAACGCATCTGTTAACTGTTCATATTTGCCACTTTCCCCAGCGCATGACCCTGTAGAAAACCCCGATTAGCTGTTGAAAATCTCCACTTTCCTCAGCGCGTGACCTTTTGAGAATTGCTCCTTAGCTGCGGAAAGTATGCACTTTCAACAACGCACGACCCACAAAACTGGTTGTTGGACTTTTTGACAATCACCACTTTCAAAAGCACGCAAGCTTGTGAGAAACTCTTCTTAGCTGCTGAAAGTCACCACTTTCTACAGCTAACACTCAACTTTTGGACACACGTTAGCTGCAGAAAGTAAATTATGCAAATTTTGAAGAGAAGACTTTATGGATCATATTATTTTCTAGGACAAAAACCAAAACCTAAGTTTTGCAACTATAGAAACTCAAAAATGACTTGAGGTTACAACCTATCACCTAAAAAATCAAATAAATCCACCAATTTATTTGAGGAGTTAACACTGGCTCCTATTGGGGATGAACACCTCCCTGTGAGGTTTCAAGAACCATAGAATCAATGCCTTTCCTGGAAAAGAACCTAAAAACTAAACTATCTGCTAGTGTTTCCATTGGGCATGGAGTTATTCAAAAATAAAAACTAACAACATCATTACAATGTCTAGGCTTCACAGCCTTAGACAAAATAGAGTTTTAAAAATCGCCCGTTTACCGGGCCACTGAACATTTCTTCACCTTCCAGATTCTGCAGAATGAAAGTGTTGTTGTTTTGCACCTGAGAAATAAAAAAAAGTCCTGTCCATAGAGAATCGAACTTGTTATACTTGCCTTTGTCCTGCCTAAGAGAATCCCACTTTAGAACCCAATCACCGATATGAAAACTGTCCACCTTTTCTTTTCTGTCAAACGTCTTTTTGATCTGCATTTGATGAGTTTTTGATCTGTCCACTAACTATTCGTGAGCCTATTGCAGTTCCACCAAATCTAGCATCCTTCTTACCATGTCATTTTGATCAGTCTGCTCTTCCTGAAAGAACTTAGCCACAAGCAAAACTAACTGAACAGGAAAAATTGCATCAGTCCCATAAACCAACTTGAATGGGGAAGTTCCTATGGATTTTTTAATAGTTACTCTGTCTGCCCACAGAGCAAATTTCAGTTTGGAATCCCAATTATTTTTATTTTCCTCTAACAGTTTTCTTATGATTTTGATCAAGCTCTTATTTGACGATTTAGCTAAACCATTACCTTGTGGATAGTAAGGAGTTGAGTGTACCAGCTGGATGCCCATTGATTCACACATGTCTACCAATGCTTCTACTTTAAACGCTGCTGCATTATCTGCTACCAACCTCTTGGGACAACCAAATCTGCTCAAAATATTTTCATAGAGAAACTTCATAACTACCTGGTGTGTAGAATTTCGGGTGGGAATCGCCTCTATCCACTTTGTGAAATAATCCATGGCTACCAAAATCCACTTGTGCTGACCACTGGATGAAGGATTTATCTCACCGATGAAATCTAAACCCCACTGCTGAAAAGGTCCATTCACAACTATAGGCCTCAGGGGTAAAGATTTCAGCTGTTCCTTACCGGTAAATCTTTGGCATTTGTCACAAGATTTGACGAATGCACACACATCTGCGAAGAGAAAAGGCCAATAATATACACCCCTCAGGATCTTATGGGCAGTAGTCTTCCAATAATGATGACCACCGCAAATGGCTGAATGAAATTGATGTGTCACTTTGACAGACTCTTCTTTATCCAAACACCTGAGAAGCAGACCAATAGGATCTCTCCAATATAACAGATTATTATAAATGCAGAATTTTATGGCTCTGAGCTTGAGAGATCGAGCTTGAGTCAAACTGAGTTCAGGAGGGACTACAAGCTTTTGCAGAAAATGTATGATGCCAGAATACCATTCATAGGAAGCCAAGTGCTCTGCCACTTGGTGACTGTCATGCTGCCCTTCCGCTGCCAACTCTGTTTGTGAATTTTCTGAACCTTCTCCTATGAAATTAATATCCAGCAGCTTATGATTTTCCTCTGTTAAAAGCTTGGCAAGGCCCTGACCCTTTACTAGCTTGGTGGGCTTCACTTCGATATTGAATTCAATCATCTTTGCAATCCATCTAGCTCTCTTTCCATCAATATCTGGCTGAGTCAAAACATCTTTTACAGAAGATGAAGGACCGTATGTGATGACCTTTGAGTGAAGAATATAAATTCTGAATGATTTTAAAGCTTTTATGAGAGCATATGCTTGTTTCTCGATAGGGTCATACCTCAGTTCAGCATCCTTGAGAGTTTTGCTGAAGAAAGCCATGGGATGATCAAAATTTTCCTCATCTTTCTGAAGCAGGACTGCTACCACTGTGTCATAGAAAGCAAAGGAAAAGACATAGAAAGTCTTACTGTAATCCAGGCTGATCAGAATCAGAGATTCGATGATCACTTGCTTGATATCTTGAAAGGAATTTTTCGCGTTGTCTGTCCACTTTACCTCAGAACCCTTCTTCAGCATGCATGTTATATGTTTGACTAATTCAACAAAATTGGGCACAAACATTCTAACGAAATTTATCTTACCAAGCAGTGACTGAATGTCCTTCTTTGACCTCGGCAAGGACAGATTTTGAATTGCCTCCACTCATGCTGGATCAATCATTACACCATCTGCTGAGACGATGTGGCCTAAGAGCTTACCCCTCCTTAGGGAAAACTAAGATTTCTTGGGATTCAATGAGATCCCGAACTATCTGCACTTTATGAACACTCTTTTCAGATGCTTCAAATGCTCCTCATGGCTGCTGGAATACACTGTGATATCATCAAGGTATATGAGGACAAACTTATCCTTTTCTCCCACAAATACTATATCCATGGCCCTTTGGAATGTGGCCCCGACATTCATTAATCCAAAGGGCATCTTCGCGTACATAAAGGTACCCCAAGGAGTGGTAAACACAGTCTTCTCCTGATCATCCGGGTGAACAACAATCTGATTGTAACCAGAAAAGCCATCAAGAAAGGACATGCCCTTGCCCCCTGAAATCCTCTGCAACAGATGTTCCATCCTAGGAAGGGGATAGTTATCCTTCTTAGAGCATTTGTTTAAGTTTATGAAATCTACACACAATCTGACCTCACCATTTTTCTTCCTTACTATCACCAGATTGGCAATCCATTTGGAGTATCTCAAGGGAATTATGATCTTGGCATCTAGGAGTTTTTTAATTTCTCTCTCAATCACTGGCAGTAGAAGGGGACTGATAGGTCTGATATTTTTCTTGAAAGGAATGGTGTCTTTTTCAAGAGGTATCTTATGCTGAATAATATCGGGATCATAAGTCTTTAAATCGCTATATTTCCAAGAAAAGACATCAGAAAACTCCTTCAACACACTACAGTATTTTGATTTCTCATCAGCAGTCAATTCGAAAGACAAATTTATAAACTTGGGCTGGCTTTCACCTCCTATGTTATGCTCTTGAACAACTGGATCTTTCTCCTTTTTGTCTAGCTTGTAAGGAACATCATTCTGATCAAAAAGCCTTTCCAATGGCACCAAACCTCAAGGTATATAATTGTTGGGTAGCTGGACAATATCATGCTGACCCAATTTTTTCCTTAGCTCAGGTTCCTGTGATTCTTCTTCATTTATATTCTGCTGATCAATATGCAACTCAGAAAACTCATCTACCACTTGGAGAAATCTGTTGATTTCATCATCATCCTCAAAAACTTTCCAATATTTGATATTATCAGGCAAGGAGGGTCGATATTTTACTTGAATCTCATAACTGAGCTTAGGGGGCATGGGCGGAATGAATGTGCTGGTTGAAACAACGAGAGAATCAGTGAGCTGATTCATATCCCTTGGTATATATGAGATTTCAAAAATAGAAAAAGAATCACGCACTTTCCATACCTCGTCTCTGTAAGCCTTTAATCTGACATGCTTAGCCTGAAAGGTGCTATTTACCTGTTGTATGATGAGGTCTGCATCTCCCAACACCTTCAAACCTTTTATTGCCATCTCTTTGGCTGAATTTAATCCCAACAGCAGAGCCTCATACTCTGCTATGTTGTTGGTAGTTCTGAAGTCGAGCTTGAAAGTCAAAGATATGGTCTCCTTTGAAGGAGAGATCAGAACTACTCCAGCACCTGCTGAATCCTTAGTGCTGGCTCTATCAAAGTACATAGTCCATACTGAGATGTCTTCACTTTCAAACTGTTGTTCAGTGGGCTTGACTGGCTGCATAGGAGTTGATTGACCATCATCAATTTGAAGGATGCATGAACCAAAATCTGTATCCACAGCATAGATTGGATGGTTGACGGAATTCTTTCCATCGCTGATGATATAAGCAAGCTGATTTTCCCTGTAAAGTCTTTTTAGCTCCCCACCGAACACTGGAATCGTAGCATATGACAGATCCATCTGCAATGTACCTCCTAATATTTTTCCTCATGAACGAGACAAAAGAAGCCCAAATTTAGGTGGAATATCAACAACCACCACGTCCATAACCATGCTCCTCATTGGCAGCTGAGCAAGGTTTATAACCATATCTTTGATGAGGCCAAGACATCTGACTTTTCTAGAGTCGAAGGAGAAAAGATCTTGATATGGTTTGGTGACTTCGAGACCAAGCTCATCCATCACAGCCTTTGGCATAAGGTTATGTGATGCCCCAGAATCAAGTAAACAATTGTGAAGGATTTTGTCATGGACATTTAAGGATATGTAAAATGGTGGACAAGAATCGTCTCGATCTTCTATCATGGGCCCTATGGTCACTTTAGGCTTATCATCTTGTAGGTTCACAAAATCATCAGATAAAGAAGTCTTAGGCTCAAGAGTTTTTAAGATGGCTTCTTTAAAGATTTCATTCTTCATGAGTTCAGTTAAAGGCATCAATATCTTAACTTTTTGAATTTCTGATTCAAAATTGAAAGAGAAAGGTGATCTGTCTGAAACCTTTACCTCATTAGATGGAGCTTTAAGGCTGACTTGTTCCTTGGTTGGGGGCTGAGTTTGTTTCTTCAATTGTTTTGCTGGAAGGGGGGTCTGTTTTTCAGGGGCGAGAGGCTGTTTGGCAGCAACCTCTTTACTCTTCACAGAGGTAGAATCTTCCTTGTTCTCCACAGGAGCAGTAATGGGTGCTTTTAGAACATCATTCTTCTTGGACCTTAAATTGTAACCTTTTTGATCATCTCTCAAGTAGACAGCTCCTTCAACACCTGCCTCCTGAATTTGTTGATCCATCAGGGCTTCTTCATAGTCTACCTGTGTCAAAAATGAAGAATCATTTTCATCACCAAAACAGTTTATCTCATCTGAATCCTCGATTTCTTCATGAGATGGATGTTTCTCTTCATCTAACACTGCATTTTGAAAAGGTGGTTTGACCCTCTGATCATCAACTGGATTTCTATCTCTTTGAAGGATCTGAACTTGTGGATTATTCCTTCTGTAAGGAAAAGCATTTGGATTTCTGGGGGCAAAAGCGTTTGGCTCTTTTGCCCTTGCTGGTTGCTGATTCTGAACTTTTAACTTTGACATTTCAGACATTAGACTATCTAACATCTTCGCCATCTTTTCCATTTTACTGCTAGAAGAAGAAGAGGACTCAACAATAGACTTCTTCCTCTCAACCCTTCCTTTAATCTTCTGAGATGCTGTAATGTTAGACTCAACCTCGAGGGAAGCATCTTTCATTAAAGCAAGCATGGCTGATCGTCTTTCTCTAAGGATAAGACAAAACTCTGAATCAAAGGCAGTAAAGAATGTGATCTTCGCTGATGCATCGCTTGGTTTAATCTCTGCAGGGATCTTAGCAAACATTTTATTAAATCTCTTGATGAAGTTTGAGACTAACTCTCCATCATTCCTCTTCAAATTTCCAAACTCTGAAATGTAGTATAACAGATCTCTTATTTCTCCCCAATGCTTCAAGAAAACTTCATCTAATTGTTCAATGCCAGTGATCGAATTTGCTGGTATCTCTTTGAACCACTTTCAGGCTTGGCCATCCAAACTCTGAACAAAAACTCTAGTCCACACATCTTCCTCTGAAATATTAATGTTTTATGCATAAGCATAGAAAGCTTCAATGTGTTCTTCAACAGTATACTCCCCTGCTCCTGTAAACTTTGGCATATATTTCTGATAGTCACCTGTTGGCATGGCAAACAAGGGATTTGGAAAAACAAGGGGGGCATATTTGTTTGCCAAGATCTGTTCCATTCTGGTCAAAGGGGCAGCCATGACAGTCTTGGTGATTGATATAGACGAGGAACTTGCAGGAGATGATGGAGGAGATGAGGAACTCGTAGGAGATGATGGAGGAGATGAGTTGCCTGAGTTAGAAAAGAATGGCTGTCTTACTTCACCCTGAGCAGAAGTTTTAGAAGTAGGTGGAAAATAAGAGGCTTTATAAAACTGACTGAGCAACAAAGCTAGTTTTTCTTCTCCTTTAGAGGACAGATCATGGAGGATGTCTTCAATAATAGGCATATTAGTGTGAGTGTATAAGACACCTTTAGAAGGTTTGATGGGTGATGAATCAAAAGAAGATGAAGAAGAATTTTCTTTCTATTGGGAGGATTCTGTATTCAATTCTTTTGGATGAGATGAAATGTCAATCTCAGGAACATAATCAATAATATTAGAAGAAAACGAAGGTTCTTTTACCTTAGAAACTTGAGATGAATTTTTAATTTCCTGGGAATTTTGAGTTTCAATAGGGGATTCAACCAAAGACTTTTTAGATAAGGAAGGATGAGTATCAATTTGAATACCTGAATCAAATGCACTTGCAGATCCGGAAGCCTGTCTTTGTAAAGCTTTGCCCTTGCTGATGATCTTCTCTGGATTAGGAACTGATGTTGTTAATGGGCCTTCTGGGTTTGCCCTGGTGTGAGCTCTTTTAGGAGCCACTTCGTTTCAATGGAGTCGCCAGATAGAAAATGTACAACCTGATAGTGTCTACTTCTTGTCTATCATCAATAACTAGATCTATGTCGTCTCCCAGAGAAGCTAAGCTTCGATCTCCTCTCCCCAGCAACGTCGCCAATTTGTTATCACTCCAGGAAACTCTCCTAGGCTGTAAGTCGGAGATTCCTGGTAACTAACTCTTTTTGGGAAATATTTTCTTAATAATTAATGTGGTTTTTGGATCAAGATGAATATCTAGGGACTGGACTGTGTGTTCAAGACTATCTAGAAATATAAAATCTCACAAGGCCTTCTAGTCATGCAATCAGACAAGGTTTGATTAAATGGAAGAGAAACTAGCTATTGAACCAGATTATACTCATATAAAACAAGCACAATGGGTTTAATAACTAAAGAAGTATCTTATGATTATCAACTTAATCAATCAATAAATGAGATGACAGTCATATACAGATTGAATGAGCATCAACAAAGAACATTCACTCATAAGATATTAGAGACATAAAAGAGAAGTCTGACAACACAACTGAAGGAAGCTTGAAATTTTTCATACAATAAGAATAAGTATTTTCTTACAGTAGCAACATGTAGAAAACAAAATCGAACCCAGTTTCATATCAAAAATAGGCATTTATAGCCTCTTACAAACAGTTATACAGATCCTAAAAACATGGATCTGTATTTAATAAAGACAACTCAATTCTATCTAAACAACTTGAAATTAAAGTCTTTAGCAACTAAACTTAAAAGTCGAACTGTCTTCAATCTCCAAAATCACCATCTGCATCCTTCAGCTCCTGATATCTGCAATGTGGTGAAGAATAGCAGGACACCTGTCTTTAACAGTTGGATCTCCCAACGTTCATGGTCGATTTTTGAGGAAATGGTTTTGCATTTGTTACCAAAATTCTCTCGAACCTTTGTTGCTATACCCTTTGCATATGATCTGATAGCCCACTGATACACTGGAGCCCCTTCAAAACCTGTTTGGAATGAACTGTTGTGTATTTGGCTTCAAAAAATCACTTTCCCAGCTTTCCACAGCGCAAGCGTTTAATTTTTCGCGAGTTAGTTGTCGAAAGCCATCACTTTTCACAGTGCGTGGATCATAAAATGATAGATTTGCGCTGGTGAAAGTACCGATTGTGCTAAAATTGAGATTTCACCTCCAAAATTTCGATTTCATCAAAATTTATTGTGTTCCAGATTTCTCACCTTGCATGTTAACGACGACTTGAGTGAGAACCTTCAGGTGTGGATGAGATTTTTGCCTCAATTTTTGTTTCAACCTCCTTATCTGCCTTTTGAGGCATTTGGCAAGCCACCACAAGCTATTGTAGTCTTTAGTGAGTTTTTTCTTCCTCTTCTTCTCTCTAACACTTTCCTTAGCCAATGTTTCAAACGCAGCATTGGTCTTGGCGAAGTTATCACACAAATTCTTATACCTTTCTTTAATCACCCACTCCAAGACCTCTTGTTGAGCTATGACCTCTTTCAAATGCTTGATTTTCTGAGACTTCTTTGACTTGGAGCATTTTGATGTTTCTCCCTGTTCTGTCTGATTAAAGGTTTCAAAGTTCTGTGCACACTCAGCTGACTGCTCAGGACTCTTGGTGACAGGGCATTGTTCTTGCTGCTCTGATTCTGAATCTGAATAAGGCAAGTTTAGTATATTGGTTCTCTTCGCTGTACTCGGTTCTATAGGATACTCTGTGTTTTGCTCTGTGCACTGTTCTATGGTCTGTTCTATGATCTGCTCAAAGTTTAACTTTCTCTTCAACCTGTGAGGCTTCATTCCAGATATTCTGTCTTCTGAAGGTCCTGGCAGGGTCCTTCTTTTTCTTGAACTTCTTTGAGGAGATGATTGTTTCTTTGAAACCTTCCCCTGTTCATTTGCAATCTGGTTTTGTGTTTCAAAACCTTCCCAAAATAGAAAATGCTCCCAACTCCTTCCCTGTTGTTTCAATTCCTCCAGGATAATCAATTTTATAAGACCAAAGTGACACAAAGTAGTTTTTATGTTCAAGGGTTGAGCTCTGATTTTCTTGCAAACCTTAGTCAAACTTTTATGTAGGAAATAAGGCAAATTAAGAGGGGTCTTGCCTGTAAAATGATCCAAGAGTTTGAAGTGGTACATCATAAGCTTATCATACCTGCCCTCCAATGTAATGTACAATTGGATACCTCTGAACAACTCCTACCATTCTTCATCTAGATAAGAAAATAGCATACCCTTTTTCCATGCCTTGTGTTTGTACCCCTCTTTCAAATAAACCCTGAAATCCAAATTTTTGGGAGCGGTGGTTTTAAACCACTTCTGACCGGTTCTTGGTAGGCCTGTTGCTGCAGCAATAGTAGCTTCATCTACCACAATCTCCACAGACCCGACGTGAGCCTTGTTCCCATCGAAAGTTTTGGCGAAGGCTTCTGCTGTAGACTGGTGGAAACCGACTTGCAACCTTTCCACGAATTCAAAACACCCTGCATTCAAAAAATGTCTCTGGACTTCGGGGTGTGTCTGTAAAAAGGACAAGCTATCCAACTCCCTCTTGAGTAGAGCACCACTGTGTTTTCTCACCATTCTGTAACTGAAAGATCCCATCAATTTGAAACCCTTGCAACTGCTGATCGAGCCGATGGTCTGCGCTGTTGAAAGCACTTTGGGACTCGGCTTTTTGTTTTAAAACATTTGAAACCATGACAAACCTCCGTGAACAGGGTATTATATGGAAACACTGACTTGATTTGATTCTTATCATGCCGACAATACTTCCTCTGTACCTACACTATTGCATTCGATCTTGACATCCCTGATGCCATGATTATAGAACGTGAGTTTCTGAGTCAAATTAGTGTCACGATCCTATTCTGACATGCAGAATTGCGTTTCCATCATTACCCACTCTTATCAGTGCAAGATTTGGATTTGCTTGACGTGGGATGATCATATAATCATTGCCTTCTGATGTGGATATCACGCACGTGATTCCCGCTTTCTTCAGTAAACGACCCGTGGAAAACGCCTCTGTTAACTGTTCATATTTGCCGCTTTCCCCAGCGCATGACCCTGTAGAAAACCCCGGTTAGCTGTTGAAAATATCCACTTTCCTCAGCGCGTGACCTTTTGAGAATTGCTCCTTAGCTGTGGAAAGTATGCACTTTCAACAGTGCACGACCCGCAAAACTGGTTGTTGGACTTTTTGACAATCACCACTTTCAACAACGCACAGGCTTGTGAGAAACTCTTCTTAGCTGCTGAAAGTTGCCACTTTCCAAAGATAACACTCAACTTTTGGACACACGTTAGCTGCGGAAAGTAAATTATGCAAATTTTGAAGAGAAGACTTTATGGATCATATTATGTTCTAGGACAAAAACCAAAACATAAGTTTTGCAACTATAGAAACTCAAAAATGACTTGAGGTTACAACCTATCACCTAAAAAATCAAATAAATCCACCAATTTATTTGAGGAGTTAACAAAGTGGATGTTCTATCATCAATGTCACCTACAAAATCAACATCTAAATATCCAACAAGTGTAAAATTTTTGTTCCTTTTGTAGAGAAGACCAAAATCTTTTGTACCTTGAATGTATCTTAGTACCCTTTTTTCTAAATTCCAGTGAATTTCCCTTGGTTCCTTCATAAACCTTGAAATTATACTGACTGAATATGACAAATTTGGTCGAGTATTTGTTAGATAAATGAGACTTCCAATCAATTTATTGTACTTTGTATTGTTTACCAATTCCCCCCCTTCAAATTTTGAAAGTTTCAATTTCTACTCCATGGGGGTAAGAAAAGGTTTACAATCTTCCATGCCAAATTTATTTAACAATTCAGTGGCATAATTATTTTGACTAAGGAATATTTGGTTAGTATGTTGAGATACTTCAACTCCAAGATAATAATGAAGTGTCCCTAAATCAGTCATTTTGAACCCTTCTTTAAGTTCTTCCTTAACTTGTTTGATGTGAGATTGATTATTTCTTTTTATGACTAGGTTATCAACACAGAGTACAAGTATCACCGCGTTCTTATCTTACATTCGAAAATACAATGTATCATCTGATTCACTCTATTTAAAACCACCCTTTTGTAGGTACTCATCCATTTTTGCATACCAAGCTCGAGGAGCTTGTTTCAAGCCATATAAAGCCTTCACAAGTTTGCAAACTTTATGTTCTTTTCCTTTAGCTTCAAAACCTTGTGGTTGAGTCATGAAAATATATTCCTTTAGATATCCATTTAGGAAGGAACTTTTGACATCCATTTGATGTAATTTCCAACCATTATGTGCAGCCAAATTGATAACGATTATGATAGTATTCCATTTAGTTGTGGGTGCAAAAATTTCTTCATAATCAATTACTTCATGTTGAGCAAAACCTTTTGCAACAAGTCTTTCTTTGTACTTGTCAATTACACCATTGGTATTGTACCTTACTCGATAAACCCATTTACAAACGATGGGCTTAACATCATGTGGACAATCAACTAAGTTCCAAGTCCCATTTGCAAGTACTGAATCATATTCATTAATCATTGCTTCCTACCATTCTTTATGTTCAACTGCTTCAGCAAAAGAAGTAGGTTCAATGGAAGCATGAGAAAAATTAGCTTCTGCTCTTGAAGATCCCTTAGTTCCTGTTTTGTTCATTTCATATAAATGAGCATCTTTGAGAAGTTGTTCAACCCATTTTGGCTTCTTATGTTGAGGGGATTGTGGATCTGAATCACCATTATTGTTGAAAAGAGGATTTTCAAAAAATGAGGCTCTTCTTTCATCTGAAATATCTGAGGTTGGAGAAGATACTATTGAATATTCAATATTAGAAGAGTCTTTTGGTGTTTCATTATCAGATGAATCAAAAGAAATTTTTGATAAAGAGATGTCTTATGGAGTAACAAAGTCTTTTTCAAACCAAAATTCTTGCTTTGACTTGTTGAATTTACCTTTACCCTTAGTGTTTTTCTTCTCTAAACGACTAAGGAGATGATTAATCTCATCTAAACTACTACTTTCAGTTTCATAAAAAATGAAATCTCTATTGATAATGAATTTTCCATTTGAAAGTAATCTATACCCTTTCTTTTCATCACAGTATCCAATGAAGATACACTTCAAACTTCGGTTTTCTAATTTAGTTCTCTTTTGCTTAGGAACTAAAGCATAACATGTTGAGCCAAAAACCCTAAGATGATTTACATTGGGGTTAAAACCATATCAAGATTCATAAGGTGTTTTTCCATCTAAAATTGATGTAGGTGATCGATTTCTGAGATAAACTACAGTATGGACTGCTTCAACCCAATATTTTGTGCTCAACCCTTTAAACTGCATCTTAGATCTTCCCATGCCCATGAGAGTTTTGTTCATCCTTTTAGTAACTCCATTCTACTATGGAGTATAGGAATTTTTTAGTTGCCTCTTAATTCCATTGTTTTGACAATAATCATTGAATTGTGTTGAAGTGAATTCACCTCCATTACCAGTTCTCAAAGAAACAATCTTTTCTCTAGTTTCATTTTCAACCATGTGTTGAAAATAAAAAAACTTTTCAAAAGCTTCAAAATTTTCCTTTAAAAACTACACCCATGTCATTCTAGTGTGGTCATCAATAAACAATATAAAGTATCAACATCCACCGAAATAAGATTCCATTGGACCACATATATCACTTTGAATCAACTCCAAATACTTTGTTGCAAGCCATGAGCTAGTTGGAAAATATTCTCGCTTTTGCTTGCCAAAAATATAAGATTCACACTTGAATTTTTCTTTCTTGAGAGTTGGTAAACTCTTTAACAAATCTTGGGACTTAAGTTTCAAGAGACTCTCAAAGTTTAAGTGACCAAATCGAAAATTCCATAATCTGAATGAAGACATTTCAGAATTCATTATTGCTGCAACCTCTTGCTTTCTTTGGATGACTTTCCCATTCATTCTTAGTAAATTCCCATCTTTATATCTAGTCATTATTTTTTTCAAGTTATCCTTCTCTGATTTAATCTTCACCAAACCATCTTGCATAATAATTTGATGTCCATCTTGTCTGATTGTGACTATGGATAACAATGTTTTCTTAAAAGATGGTACATACCAAACATTTGAAATCCATTTTTCACCAATTCCAGGGAGAAAAACTTTCACTAACCTTTTCCTTGAGGTATTTGAGTTGTATCATCATCTAAATAAATGGGATTTATTTGAACATCCTTATAATTCTAAAATAGTCTCTGTGATAAGTCATATGCTAAGTAGCTCCTATTTCCAATATCCAATCATTTTCAAATGAATCTACATGCTGAACTGTGGAAAAAACAAATTCATATTGATCATCCTGGTAATCTTGATCTTTTGCATATTGAGCTGATTGTTGAGAATTTGAATTTGATGTTTTCTTAAACTTTGGCTATTGATCATTTCTTGTAAGACAATTTGATGAATAATGACCCATCTTTAAACATCTTTTACATCTTACTTGACGAAAATTTCTGCCTCTTCCCGACTGTGCATTGTTATTTGGAGGATTACTTGCAAAATTTTGTTGATTAAAATTGCTACCTTGACCACGACCTCTTCCACGACCTCGACTAGAATTCTGATTCTGAAAATTTCCAAAATTTGATTTGCCTCTTCCTTTAGAACTTTCAGCTTTAGTGAAAATAAGATCTTCTCCTGAATGTTTTTGTTTTCCAAAAGATTTACTATGTTGAGCCAGTAATTCACTAAGTGAATCAAAATTCACAGTTGATAACTTATCATTTATTTGCAAAGTCTCAAGCAAATGCTTATAAGATGGAGGCAAGCCATTTATTACAATTGAGACTAGAAAACTATCTTCAAGTTTAGAAAACTGCCTTTGATGATTTCCTGATGAATGTTCTTAATCCTTGAAATGTATTCTAATACATCACCATTGTTTGATAATTTTTGTTTAAGCAATTTCATTTGTAGATCAACTCTCTGAGATGCAGCAGGAGTATCAAAAATCTTCTTTAATAAATTCCAAGCCGACCATGCATCTTTGGAATTCTCAATATGAACAAACATGTGTTCAGTTACAGAAGAACGTAGCAAAGAAAATACTTTTTCATATTTCAAATTCCATTTTTCTAAAGAAGTAGCATCGGTGGGCTTAGTTGGAGCAGTATCACCATCACAGATATCACACCATAATTCATTATAGATCAAAGTGTTATGCATGTGCCGACTCCAAGATTTGTAATTCTTCGGTCCATCTAACTTATCTGATTCTATGAATCAATTGATTAATTTAGACATGATGTTTGTTGCAAGTGAATAATCCACAAAAAATCCAAAAGAGAGACACAAGGCACCATAAAGAAACAGTACACAATCCACACAAAAAGATTACTTTTAAGGGTGATAAAACATAAGCAAGAATAACAACAATTGATAAATCAAGAACAACAACATGGTGGAAAAGGCATAATAGCCAACGCTTCATTATTCACTCCAATGTTACATATTTATAGTACAATGGGTGATGCCACCTCATAGAGAGATTTGCTCTAGATCCTAAAATCATGCATGATGACTAGGCTAGGAAATCTTAACTAACTCATTAGTCATCAGTTGAGGATATAGTACTAATATCCTAAATGAATAATACAAATATAGGTGACAATTTAGACTTAGTGATTGGTAAAGGTAAGCCATAGGCTAACAATCCCCCCCTCAATCACAAGTCTAATCAATAATACCAACAATAAAGCATAAACTAGTATCAATTCCAAGTCTTCATAGTGAAACTCTTGAGCTAAGCCTCAATGAAGAACTGCCTGAAAAACCGCCAATCTGGATGCTGAACATGTTCATTTGAAATGAACTGGAAGAGAGCTGAGATATGGAAGTGAATAGCTGCAATATCTGAACATTTCTTGATTGCTTGACAATTTGATCATTTTGCCAAGTATTTTAGCTAGAAGAATCTGATGTCTTCTACTAATTAGTGAACATGTAGTATCACCACTCTACTATCAGTGTATCACTGAAAGTGCTCTCTGAATCTGTGGTTTGGGATGACCACTAACCAATTGATACCATGTATATGATGGTTTTTGGATAACCGCTAACCAATCTTGACACTTTTAGGTGTCCAAAAACATCCCAATGTATCATGTGTATGATTCAATTGCAAGTCATTCAACCATAATCCTATCAAAGCCTGCCATCTCTAGAAAATCTCACTATGTAATCATGTGAGCCAAGATGCATGAAAATTGTTTACTTAATGTAAACTCCAATATGATGAGAGCGAACCAAGAGAAGTGAATAAGCTTCTAGTCTGACACATCCCTGAAAAATGCCTGACAACTCAATCAAATGCCAAGCTGCAATGCAGAAGGATCCTCTTGTCCTCTGCTAGGTCGAATTACCATCTATGTGAACCAAATGTTCACATCATTTCTCTCAAAATCAAAATCTATATGATTCAACTTAAACTTATTGAACCATAATTCTGCCAAAGTCTGTCATCTACAGACTGCAGTTGCCCATTTGGAAAATTTCATGCCCATCTGGCATACTTGATGTTTTTTGTTGTTGAAACTTTCTGTCTGACAACCATCTTCAATTCTCCCCCTTGTCAGTTGAAAGGAGAGACCAAAAGTGGTTTCATGAACCATCATCACTGGAACTTTGAACTCCCCCCTTAAGGTGCATGAGAGTTACATCATTGTACTCCCCCCTTCTAGGCTCAAGAGCGTACCGTACTTGTTTCATTTTGAGTACAACACAAAGTGGGCATGTAGAAAAAACCACATGTTATCTCATCCCGTGAGGGCCATGCTCAAAAGCTATGCCATAAGGGGACCACTTATATGAGGTACACAAATGTTATGTGATACAATATTTGTCTTTAGAGGAGATTGTATTCTACGGTAAGACTTATATAATCGCTCGGTTGTTGTTGACCATTGCCAAGGATCAATCCACTCATAGTGAATTTTAAATCTTGCAAGTTTCTTCAGTGTTGAACATTTGTCTGAAGAATGGTTATGCTTACCACAATGCTGGCAAGGATGGAGATCAAAACATTGATTCTCCTTGTGACCAACTCGATTAAAATGTTGACACTTATCATTATGATATTGAACTTGAACAGGTGAAGTTGAAGCTTCTTGAAGGGATCCAACACTTTGGAACTTAATTGGTCTAGAATAATCAGGAATATGAAAGGTAACTTCCTTGTCATATCCAAGTCTTGTTCTATTCTTGTTGTAGATGATTTCTTCCCAAGGTTTGATGATGGGCTTGGAAAGAGTATTATGAACCTGTTGCTTTGAAATCTGTGGAAGTGGATTTACTGCATGTTGATGCATCATTGAAAGGTTTTCTTCACTGAAATCAAAAGAAAACTCTTGAATTGTAGGTTCATGAATAGATTCAACTTTATCTGAAAATGATTCTGAAGTTGTATCACTGTGTTGTTCCTTCACTGACTATTGATCAAAAGTATCATCATCATCAATATCATAGAGAGGGTTGTGATGAACAAAAACTAGTTCAGAACACTTCACTGGCTGTTGATTTTTGAGATCTATCAACTCATCATTCAATAGTCGGGAAAGAGATTGAACAAGTCTAACTTTAGCTTGCGTCACTTGCAGACAAGTTATCACTAATTGAAGAGTTTCTTTGTTCAATGTCACTGTGTTGTCTTTAGTGGTGTTTATTAGAGTGTTCAGTAACTCTAATAATTTGAGACTTCGAGCCATTTCAAAACACTAAAGGAGGTCTCCTTGTGCAGGTAGATCCTTATTACAATTTGACTCAATAGAAGAAGGATTATCTAAAACTCGCTCACTTGAATCACTCGCTTGAACTTCACACTCACTTGCTATTCACGTTCACTTGAACTTTCCTTGCTTGAACTTGCTTCCAGGAAGTTGAGGATGTCGGCTACCACTGAAAATGCATCCAAAGTGTGATGTTTACAATGATTTGAGTTGTAACACTCAACCTTGTCAATTATGACTCAAAATGACTCTAGGGTGTCGGGCTCACCAAAAATGCACCTTAAGACAAATTCAATTCAACTCAACTTTATTTCGACACTTACAAAAAGAACTATTGTAAGTACATTACTTGTAGTTGATGTTGAATTTGAAGTCATCTTCAAATTTGAATTCTTTGATGACGTTTTGAGTCCTTGAATATTAGGAGCTTGATGTGTCCATTACTACAACGATTTTAATTTCTCCTTTGATTAATTTGATTTTATTGCTTTGACTGATATAGTTTGATCGCTTGTAAATGCTCGATCATATGCTCTTGATTGTAACTGCTAGACTTAGTACTTTGTGTGTGTTGCGTTATGAAATTGGTTACAAGTGTCAAAACTAGACACAAATCACCACATAAAGCAATCATAAGGAAAACACCATCACACAAGCACAAGGTGTACCTAAGATCCCCTTATTCAATTTTGGGTGGATCTAGGACACAGAGAAAAAAACTTCAATTTTATTATGAGTATCGCTCTTACAATAACCGTGCTCAAATACATTTTGAAACTTTCTTGAGATCACAATTTTTGTTTTTAGATCTATAGATCTCAAGCTTATACACTTTTATCCGATCTATAATCTCGAATAGATACCATGCTAATAATTAACCACTTGCTCAACTCAACATTCTATAGAGAAAATCAAACCAAGGAGTTCACGCTGGCAGATTCAAATTCTTATGATAATTAAATTCATATTTGAAACAGTGTATACCATCTTATTTGATATAAATAAGAGACCGATCTTACACCAAGAGGGGCTGTGTGTAGGATGCTGCGATTAACAGAACCTCGATTTGAAGAAGAACGATGAGATCTAGATGATAAGGGTTTGTTGTTGTCGGTACTAATCTGTTGCTGTCAAAGAGGCCAATTAGGGAGGTCGAGAAGTGATCTGAATGATTTAGATCACAATCAAGAGGTCAATACATGGGCCCATTTGAGGCTGCTATATATCTCTTAAGGGTGCTGCGCTTTATACATTCTGTCGTGCTTCCTCTTATTCAAGTAGTTAAATAATAGAGAGCTTTTCCAATGGCTACCAATCCCAACGAGTCCTTTGAGATTGAACACATTAGAGCTGGAAATGAAAAAAGAAAGGAAATTGCAAATCTAAACCAAGATTTTGTGATTTGATTTGGAATGATTCTTGCCCAGTCGACCTAAGTTCTTTCTAGTTCACATTTTTTTTTTTTTAATGGCATAAACTATTACAAATTCCCAGAAAGTTTTTAACACTTAATATTGTACCAGGGAAATAATACACCATAAATGCCACTGAATACACACATAGAGATCCTCGTACCTATGAGGAGATTTGGAGTTAATGAACAAATCCTGGGACAAATCATTGAAGAAATCGCTCAGTAAATACATTGAGGAAAGACATTGAGGAAAGCCATTGAGGAGACTGATCCAGATTAAGTGGAGAGACATCAGATCCCTTGTCGATTTGAATGAGGGTGTGTGTGTAGGTTGATCTCCACACAATGGGTATTTTCCTTCAGGTTTCAAATAATCATCATATTGCAATTTGCATATCTTCACAAAGTCTTCAAAAGATCAACCTTTAATGATTATTTCGAGATGTTTTAATCCTCTTTACAGGAATTGAAGATTCTTGTACATATTCATGACTGTTTGAATTTCCTGTGCTAATACTAAACTTTTCATTTATAATTCCACCACAGGAATCATGTGCAATTTCCAGATTACACAAACATTAGCTCGATCTGATCTGCAAGATAGAAAAAAAAAACTATGGGATGCACCATCATCACAGAAGTAACGATCCAACCAATCCAAGCTCACAATCCTCCTCTACCATTTGTTGGAGATAATTTCAAATGGTAGCACAATCAGTCAGTGGTTCAATCTTCCGCACAACGACTCTGTACAATCAATTACATAGAAATCTCCTCTCACTTGGTAGCACTTCCAACGCCTTATGTTGCTAGCCTGATCATTTCTTACATTGCAAACAACAAATCAATCCTCAACAACAATGATTATTCCAAGTGAATCTCCTTACCTGTCGCTGAACTAAATATTTGGCACAACATATAATCTCTCCAATGAAATACGATTTGTAGGACAGATGCAAAGTAATCCAATCCAACTTTCAAAAAATGCAGCAATGCCCTCACCAGTTAGTAGTTTTCATGCACAAACCTGCACATAGATGACAGGCCAACGATCTGATCATGCAACCAGTTTGACAATTGAATCTGATTACACTCCACGCTACCAATCGTTTTTTGCAGTAGACTCTCCAGTCAAGGTACACAACTGAGAGAAACGATATTCAGACTTGATGCCTTCTTTTCAACGACTGGGACAGATGATTATGGCACAATAATTGACACCAACAACAATCGAAACCAACACCAATTTCCATAGAAGATCACACCCGTCACCTCCTTTGCTTTAGACATGAATTTCCAGCACGTGGCCACACTCTCCACGTAGTTCCAACGAAAGTTATTCCCCTTTTGGCCACACTCTCCACACAGTTGCAGCTCTGGATACGATGGTTTCCCAAAACAATATTACACATAGCATGCCCTCTCAGCCATTTCTCTGTCTTCTTCTCGACAGGGGCGTTGGTTCATCTCACTTAGCTCCAGGCTTTACACAACCACAACTCTATGCACTGATCCAATCTTTGCTTCAGAGATTCAACTCCAACTAGAGCTCTAATACCAATTGATAAAACAAAAGCAAGAATAGAAACAATTGATAAATCAAGAACAACAACATGGCGAAAAAGGCATAATAGCCAACGCTTCATTATTCACTCCAATGTTACATATTTATAGTACAATGGGTGATGCCACCTCATAGAGAGATTTTCTCTAGATCCTAAAATCATGCATGATGACTAGGCTAGGTAATGTTAACTAACTCATTAGTCATCACTTGAGGATATATTACTAATATCCTAAATTAATAATACAAATATAGGTGACAATTTAGACTTAGTGATTGGTAAAGGTAAGCCATAGGCTAACAAAGGGCTTGGCCTTGACCCTTTAAAAGTCTCGTTGGAAATGGAGTTTGAGAGAGTATTTTACTGTAATCTTCACAACTTCTGAGCATTCAAGACTACTGTTGGTGTATAAATATGTTCAATGTATATCTTACACTCATTTATATGTCAATCCGGGATTCGTAATCAAAAGAGTTGTTACACTATATGTAACGAGAATAGGTAACCTACCTATGTCTGTTGCATATAGGAAATAATTAATAACATAAAACTTTGTGTCTAAGATTTCTGAATACTTCAAACACCTTTGAAATTAGAAGAGAAAACTGATAATGAAACTTCTCAAACAAACAGTCAATCAAAAAGGTTCTATCTTAGGGAACAAGTCTATTCATTCCAGGCTTATGAATTAGAGAGATGAACTTAAGAAGCTTGTTTCCTGTAGCAATCAAAACAATAATTAACATTCAACTCCAATCACTCATGAAATCGAAATCAATTCCAACTTTGTTCAATTCAAGCAAATCAGTACAAGGAACAATCAACATAACTGAGAGACTTCATTATGGAAAATGAGGATGATATATAAAGTCTTTTGGTTCCTTGATGTACCAAAACTACTGCAATCATAAACTCAAAATATCATTTGCTTAACCAATCCCACACTTCAAACAATTAAATTGAAATATCCAATATTTGAGAAGGAAATATCGATCTGGTCCAACACCTGATTGTTCACACCAATTCAGAAACAAATAACTTAATGATGAACTCTTGAAATGGATTAAAAATCATTGACAACACACTACTGTAAAACACTCACACAATCACACAAAGTAGATACATGGAGGTTTACCTTGGTTGGGGTGGTGGGCCCTTGCCGAACCAACAAGGAACTTCTTAAGAAAGTAACAAACTAAAACGTTTTACTCATACCCAGGAATTTGCATAATAGATATTTTGCATTACTTCAACTGGTAAATTGGATCAACAGTTCTTCACCTCATACATAGAAACGATATGTATCATCTAGTTCTGACAAACTACTTTGTTACATTCCTTGTCATTAACACACACTATCGTCTATATAACATCCCTTATAGCGAAGGTAAGCCGATATTATCAATATCTATGGATAAGCATTAAACAATTTTAAAAATATTACAATTTGTATTTACATCGAATCTCTAGGGATCGACTCCATCCTCATGACACGAAGTGCATGAGTGATGGAGTCCATCATAATTTGGAAAATTGATTTGGAAGCTTCAGTCTCACTGCCTTCTCGAAATCTTCATCATCATATTGGTCCAACTTGTGCATTCTAGAAACATAGGTTTTGGTACCGGAATACACACAATCACAAATCTGAGTACCAAAATGGATGCGGAGCAGACAATACCGGAATAGTTCATGACTTGGTAGTACCAAAATGCTAAGGTACTGAATCAAAATAGCCTCGGGTACCAGAATAGACTTGGTCCCAGATTGCATGATAAATTGTAGTACCAGAATGTTGAGGTACCAGAATAGGTTGCTCATGAGTCAAACCATTAAGATTATACAAAATAAAACACTTTAATCTAATTGACTCAAAAAATTTAAACGAAACATGCTTTAATCATAAGTTACCTCTTATGTACATGAACAAGGTCATTAGGTATGTTTTTGGAAGAAACAATCAAGTATAGGATTATAACATAGGCAAAAAGGGCTCAGCCACAAGGTGAGATAAGGCATTATACGTGTCAAAATGGAGACTCAACATTTCTCCCATGCTGAAGGTATTGCATGTCCTCATGCAACATCATCAAAAACTGATACCCAAGAATTTTCTGCAAAATTGAATCCATCTCTGTCATTTCTCTGGTTGCAAGATGTTAAAACCAAAAACTTCACTCCTCAATTATTTCTTAATTACCCTAGTGTATTGGATCAATCCTAATACTTTGTTGAGTTTGTTGATTAGGTTTGGTTGTCATTGATGTCAACTCTTGAAGAAAGCCCTGCAGCAAAAAGGTTTGGGTAATGGAACAAAGGTTGTTTCATTTATAATGGTATGAGTTTTAATATATTTTAATGTAAGACTATTCTATATGGATATTACATGTAATTCCATTTCCATTGGTAAGTGGAACGACACATAACTCCTCACGGTTAGAGAGTTATGGCCATGTGAAGTTGGAGAACCCAGGTTTGGGTAATGGACCCAAGTTTGTTTGATGGATAACGGTATGATTTTTGATATATTTTCAGGTAATAATACTCTATATGGATATTAAATGTCATGCCATTTCTGGTGGTATGTGGAACGCCACATAACTCCTCACGGTTTGAGAGTTACGGCCTTACGAAGTTGGAGGACCCTCATATGTTGGCTTGAAGCCCCAAAAGGTCAAAGTAGTCAAAGTGGTGTAAGAGATTTTAGAAGGTAAATAATAAAGTGAAGTGATGAGTTTAATATAATTCAAATTGAATACAAAATAAATTATTTAAATTATAAATTTAATGGAGAAATTAGAAGTGGGTTAACC
>JZKD02S1680513.1:72683-84564 GCA_000966675.3 Picea glauca
AAAAATGACACTTGGGAATTGGTTCCAAGACCAAAAAATAAGAATGTGATTGGCACAAAATGGGTTTTCAGGAATAAATTGAATGAAGATGGATAGGTTACAAGGAACAAAGCTATATTGGTATGTAAAGGATATGCTCAGATTGAAGGAATCGACTTTGAAGAGACATTTTCCCTAGTTGCCAGAATGGAAGCAATCCGCTTGCTTTTAGCTTATGCATGCTCCAAAAATGTTAAAGTATATCAGATGGAAGTAACATTAGATTTTCTAAATGGGGAACTTGAAGAAGAAGCCTACATTGAACAACCAAAAGGATTTCAGTTGTCAGAGAACACAGATTATGTGTGTAAATTAAAGAAGGCTTTGTATGGTCTAAAACAAGCTCTTGGAGCATGGTACTCCAGACTGGATAAGTATCTGCAGCAGGAAGGGTTTAGAAAAGGAAGTGCAGACAAGAACCTCTACATCAAGGTAAGTCAAGGTAATATTTTATTAATTGAATTTTATGTTGATGATATTATTTTTGGTAGTGATGATGACAGGTTAAGCTAGAAATTTGAAAAAGATATGCAGAAAAAATTTGAAATGTCACTACTTGGAGAACTATCCTTCTTTTTGGGACTTCAAATACGTCAAAGCAACCAAGGAATTTTTATTTCTCAAACCAAGTATATCAGAGAAATGCTAAAGAGGTTCATAATGGAAGATTGCAAACGAGTTATCACTCCCATGCAAACTAGTTGCAAGTTGAACAAAGATGATGATTCGAACTATACAGATCAAAGGCAATACAGGTCAATGATTGGCAGCCTATTATATGTGACAACATCCAGACCAGATATAATGCAGGCAGTTGGACAGGTGGCACGATTTCAAGCAACACCAAAGGAATCACATGTATTAGCAGTGAAGAGGATTTTCAGATATCTCAAAGGAACATAAGAGTTTGGGCTATGGTATCCAAAAGGAAAGGATCTATCACTAATTTCCTACACAGAACCAGATTGGGCAGGTTGTATTGATGACCGACGAAGCACCAGTGGAGCAATGTTCTACTTGGGTGAGTGTTAGTATCATGGATAAGCAAGAAACAATCATCAATATCTCTATCTATAGCCGAGGCAGAGTATATTGCAACAACAACTTGTACACATGTTCTTTGGATGAAAAAAACATTGACAGATATACAGGTTGAGTATGATGTGCCCATTCCAATATATTGTGATAATACAAGTGCCATCAATATTTCAAAAAACCCGGTGATGCACTCCAAGACGAAGCACATTCCAATCAAGTATGACTTTCTACGGGAATAGGTTGCAAAAAAGAACATCAGAGCTGAGTATGTGGTAAGAAAATAACAAGTGGAAAACATCTTTACAAAACCACTTCCACGGGAAGCCTTTAAATATCTTCTCTAAATACTTGGAGTTATTTGTACTCCAAAATGAATGCTTTTTGAATGATTTTTGAATGCTTATCTTATATGTCTTAGATGTACACAAGGAAGCACCATAAGAGGACAGTTCAGTCAAGGGGAGCATCCCCAAATGGAAAGATACCTTTTCCATTGAGGACAAAGGGGGAGAGATTTATTAGATGCAGAGGACATAGGCATGGTTCCAGGGAGAGCAGATTTATGAGATGCGAAGGATAGAGGCATGGTTCGATGGGGAGTAGATTTATCAGATGCAGAGGACAAAGACATGGTTCTAGGGGGAGCATGAGTGATATGATTTCAGTATTGCATCAGAGTGTTTCCATCAATGCCAAAGGGGGAGATTTTTTTATTAAGGTTGGTTGTCATTGATGTCAACCCTTGAAGAAAGCCCTGTAGCACAAAGGCTTGGGTAATGGACCAAAGGTTGTTTCATGTATAATGGTATGAGTTTTAATATATTTGAAGGTAAGAATATTCTATATGGATAGTACATGTCATTCCATTTCCAGTGGTATGTGGAACGCCACATAAATCCTCATAGTTAGAGAGTTATGGCCATGTGAAGTTGGAGAACCCAGGTTTGGGTAATGGACCCAAGTTTGTTTGATGGATAATGGTATGGGTTTTGATATATTTTTAGGTAACAATATTATATATGGATATTACATGTCATTCCATTTCTGGTGGTATGTGGAACGTCACATAACTCCTCACGGTTTGAGAGTTATGGCCTTACGAAGTTGGAGGACCCTCATATGTTGGCTTGAGGCCCCAAAAGGTCGAAGTAGTCAAAGTGGTTTAAGATATTTTAGAAGGTAAATAATAAAGAAAAGTGATGAGTGTAATATAATTAGTGAATACAAAATAAATTATTTAAATAATAAATTTAATGGAGAAATTAGAAGTGGGTTAACCCTAAAATCAGGAAAGTGGGCAAAGTGACCTAGAAGATGTTTTTAAGGAAGCTACTTGGAGAGTATAAATAAGAGGCAAGGATCTCTCATTTAACACACATTGGAGCATATTGAATATTGATAGTTGTATGAGGTAACCAAGGGATATCTAAGCCGAATTTCCGAGGGAAGGTGAAGAAAAGAAGGCCATAATTCCAGGAAGGAAAAACTCTTTTGATGGTGCTTTCTAACGTATGTTATTTACAGGTCATCTCACCATTTTCGCTATAAATTTTTTTCTATAATGATTCAGACCATGAAATTTGTATTCAATTGAGAAAACATATCCAAGTATCTGTGGTAAAAAAAAATTCAGCTTGTGGGTCGTTGTATTTTTGGAGTTACACTTCATGGAAAATAGGGTTTGTGGCTAGTTCTGAAACTAGTCTAAAACAGGTGTTTCCGGTAAAAATGTCATAACTTCTTCATAATAGATCCAAATTCAGTAATACCAAATGTGTTGGTTAGAGTATAGGATTTATTATGTTTTTTAATAGTTTCATATTGATTCAATAAATATTTCGTGCGGGGCACGCTCTATAAGGTTGCTCTCTAGAATAAGCCAAAATTCAAAAAGGTATGCCATTTTTGCTATAAATTCTTTTATCAGAGGTTCCAAGTAGTGACACTTGGAGAAATTGTATAAAACACACTAAATAACATTGTGTATCAGTTTCAGATATTTATTCATTACAGGTACAAAGTTATGATTATTTTAAGTTAGGGTTGTTGACTAATCCAAAACTAGTCAGGTGACGCTAAAGAAAAGTTTGATGAAAATGCTAGTCTCTTGTTGTTAAAGTTAAGGAAGGTTTGCAAGTATGTGATAATATACACCAGGTCTATTATAGAGTTACAAATCATATTTGGATTATGAAATTTATGAGGGATTTTGGTTAAGGTACATGTTGGGTACATGGTTGAGACAAGTAGTTGATGAGTTGGCACATACATGAGGTTTATAGTTGATGATGTTGGTACATATGTATGAGTCATAGTTGATGATTAGTTGAAACATGATTGGTACATACTTGGTACATGGTTGGATGCACTTGTTTATGGTACAGGTTCATTATAGGTTGTTTGGTACATGTTGGTGCGTGGTTGATGCATTTGTGCAAGGTACAGGTTGGTGCACAGTTGATGCACTTGTTCATGGTACAGGTTGATTACAGGTTGAGGTGCAGGTTGATAAATGGTTTATGCATGATTCAAGTTTATTGGTACAAGTTTACAATGGTATATATCATAGTGATAGTGTGACAGTGGTTCCATCATTCTACTTCTACTTCAGGGTGGTTGGATGGGGCAAGGACAGCTAGTTGTAGCCACCTTTCAGTTGTAGCTGGAGAACACAGGGGGTTGTAGCCTCCTTCTAGTTGTATCCAGAGAATTGGGGAGTTGAAGCTTCCCTTGGGTTGTATCCTGAGAAACTAGGGGGTTGGAGCCTCCTTCCAATTGCATCTGGAAAACAAAGGAAGTTGGTGCTTCCAATGAATGTAATTCTTTAAGACATATAAGAAAAAGCATTCCGTGGTTTTCTCCCGATTTGGGTTTCCATGTAAAACACTGGTTTACTGTGTATTTGTGTGATTGGTCATTTCTTATTGCTCATTATTGGATCATAATTCTACATTGATATAACACTTGGATTATTTTAAGAAAAAATATTATAATTACGCTATTACTGATTCACCCCCCCTCTAAGTAATCCAACAGAGTTTAGTAGAGACCTCTGCATGATTTTATTTCAATTGTGCATTCTCTGCCTTGATATGCCTATCCAATACCAGGTAGTCTTCAATTTCTTGCCTCAGCTTCTTAATCTTTGCTATCAATTTTTGTTTGTTCAGGGACTTGTCCGGGCTAGATGTGATTTCTTCCTTAGTCACCTCTTCTTGGGCTTCTTTTTCCTTTCTCAGGCCCCTCAAAGTCTATGTTACCAACCCTTATATTTCACTTACTGTAGCTCCACATCCACTTCCTTTTTTCTGGAGAACTCATAATATCCATGGGTTCTCTTTGAAGAGAAGATATATTTGGAATTGTCACCTTCTTGGCCATGCTTCTGGTGGTCCTTCGTATGGGAAGTGATACTTCTTCAGGTTTGATGAAAGGGGTAGAAGTCTCCTCAAACAACTTCCTCTTCTTTATATTAATAATGGTTATAGGCATGGACACTTGTTTCTCCTGTGTCGATTTGATTTTTATCTTGAGGCCCTGGGTTGTGGATTCTAGAGTTTGCTTCTGCTGACCAGCCCTTATTTCTATCCTGGAAGATTGAGGCCTAGGTTCTGGAATTTGTTCCCTTCGTTCCTTCTCCCTTTCAAGCTTATTTTTGTTCTCACTTTTCATGTTAGCAGTTTCTTTCAACCCACTAGCTAGTTTTTGGGAAGACAGAGTAACTACCTCAGGGATATTTTCTAATTCCTTAATGGATTTTGGAGGGGGTTTGACAGTTGCCTCGTGTGAAAGATCCTATTGATCTGTCTCCTTATTCTTTAGTTTCTTACTCTATGATAGTTTATCTTTAGGATGCAGGACTGAGCTAGATACTTTAGACTGTGCAGGCTTTTTCTTGTTTTGTATGTTGAGGTCAGGGGTATTCGCTACTTGGCTGGCTGGTTCTGATGACAACTCAATGATTGCTTCAGGAACACTGTCTAATCATCCCCCTAGATCAGAGTCTTTATTTTGTCTTTTTGCTTTTTGAATCGAGATAGGACTTATTTTCTAAGATTGGGTGGCTTTCCTCTTTCTATATGTAGTAGGTTCCCCTACAACAGAATTTTCTGTCACTGATATCTCAATGGGCTGGGATGAGTTGGGCATAACAATGTCTTATTTACCCCCTGATGTCTTCCTTCTATCTTTCTTTTCCTTTTTTCTTGAGCCCTCACTGTGTATCCCTGCCTCCTATGCTTCAATAGATTTGGACATTCTTTCCTGAGAGAAATTTTGTTGGAGTAGTTGCTTCCAACTACCACCTTGTGTCCTCAAAGCATGGAAAACCAAAATTTTTACTAAGCCATGGTGATGAAAGCTATTTTCAGTTTTCTTGGAAACTGAACTCACTCCTCTCACCATATTCTTTAAAATCATCCATAGGAAGTGAGGAAAATCAATCCGTGGTCCTCCCTCGAAATGTGATAAAATTTTCAAATGATAAATGAAGGTTACTGCATACCTTCCTTCACAGGTGAGGAATTTCTACAAACTTATGAGAATCGTCCAATATTCCTCTTTGATGTAGCTTCGAGGGATGCCCTTAGTTCAATCGGGGTCTTGATGTTTTGTCTTGAGGAATTTCTGACAAAGTTGCCTGTCGACGATCACCCTCTTGAAGTATTTTTCTCCAGCCATAGGGAGACTTGTAGATTCTGCTATAGTGTCCTCTGTAATTGTCAACTTCATGTCTCCAAAATGCACACTTTCTCCATCATACATCTGCGCAAATGCAAGAGATATTCCCTCATGATGGCCTTTAAAATTTTCTAAAAATGGCACCCACCCTGCCTGTTCATATTTTTCCTTGCAAGATTGATATTCTAATGTTTCCTTGTATAATTGGAATATGGGCTCATTCTTGTCGACCCCCATGCTAGATTAAACAATTCTTTCGGGTGTATGAGGTTTGAACAAAGGATCGAGGGTTAAGTACCAGATAAACATAGACTGCGATAGAGTACTGGATCAACGTGGATCGAGATGAAGCACCGATTTAGATGCAAACTGTGATGGAGTGCCGGATGGGGAAAAATATGCAAGGAATACAAAGGCATGGGATCACAGTGTGTCTGCAGATGATGTGACAACAATGGTAAATAAATCTCATCTGGATGGAAGAGCCATCCATTGGAGCATTTATAAATGGAAATTTGGTTTACAACGGTCACATCAACAATCATGATGAAATGGTAAGGCAGGTCGAATCCACTAATGACTTACCGAATTGTAGGAAAATTGGCGTCAGACCATATTCAAGGGCATGTTAAATGATGACAAAGGATGTAGTCATTATGATCGAGACTCGTGGGTGTGAAATTGGCTGGCATCATCAGGATCATTATTTGATATGCTTAAAGATGTGGCTTGGGTCATTTCATATGGCACAGTAGGGAATCATGGGTGTATGAGGTTTATTTACCATATAGACAGAGGGGGCATGAGTTTGATCCGGTGAGAGACATAATGACCTCGTACTCTCAGCATTTCAAGAAATAGGGATGTTTTCTCCATACATAAATGTGGATAAGGATTTTAGAAAAGTTCGTGGGAGGGAGTATGTCATGATTCAAGAGTAACCATATGTTTAAATGCATATTTAGTCTAATTTCTTTAATAAAACAAAAAAAATGTTGAATCTGTATGTCCTAGTACTAATAATTGAGCAACAACTTGGAAATGTGATTAGAGCTACCAGTCACATCCTTACCAGTACTGGATCATCTGAGTACTGGATTACCTGAATACTAGATCACCTGTGTGCAGAGTTGTAATCAGTATCGGAATAACGTAGGGTCCCTTCTTCAATATCGGATGTGGTCTAGTACCGGATAAGCACAATGAGATGGTTTAGCATAATAATGACCATTTATATTGGATAAGCATAGAGATGAACATTGTATTCTGGTGCTTGAGATATTTTTGACATAGAACCTGGTGGCAGTGGCTTGTAGAAATATCTGGTGTTCCGTGATCAGATTCGACTGAAAAACCATGTAGATGGAACAAATACCAACACTTAGGAATTATGAGTTTGCATTGGGATAACACAAGAATAATTCTATGACAGGAGGGTATTCTGGAATCTGGATGACCAGTTGTTGAGATTATAGAACCCTCTAGGATAATCACTGCTCATGTTGGCATTTCCATTTTATTACAAAAATAACAATAATAATCCTAACTACTACTTTTCTGTGGATTTTTATCGAGCCCAAATTAGTTAATTCTCGCCGGTATTTTCAATTTTAAAGAGTCTGAAAAACCTAAATAAAACTCTTTATACCGTCTCATGGATTTTTCTCGAGCCTGGGCCAGTTCCTGCTCGTCGGTGTTTTCAATTTTAAAGAGTTTGAAAAACTTAAAGAAAACTCCATCTGGTAAATGCCCTCCTTATTCGTTTATCTACATGGGAACACAACCAACTTCTTTTTTTGTTTTTGTTAGTTATATCATAAAAATAAAAGAGAAGTTATATATAATGACACACCTATGTACAGCTAAATTAATTTATACAATTGAACTTACTGTTGTAGGTCAGCAGGAGGAGAAACCCTCTTGCTTACCAGTTGCATTTCAGAACTCTGAAGAACATTTTTGACAAAATCCTCTTTTGATAGAGGCTTATGATAAACCTTTAGTCGATGCCCATTTATGACAAAGGAAGTCTGATTCTCATCAATGGTCTTTATCCTTACTGAACCATTGTCATAAACTGTATCAACCTCATAGGGCCCCAACCATCTAGTAGACAATTTACCCTTAAACTTTTTGAATCTACTATCATATAGGAGGGCCCAATCACCTGACTGAAAGGACTTCTTTTTGATGTACTTGTCATTCAATTTTGTCCTTTGCTCTTGTATAAGGGTGGTTCTTTATAGAGAATCCTGTCTTATCTCATCAAGCTCATTTAATTGTAATAGCCTCTATTTTTGAGCTTCATTCAGATCCATCCCTAATTGCATGGCAGTTCTGAAGGTTTTTGCTTGAAAATCTATGGGAAGTAGTAATTTCTTCCCATACACCAACTCATAAGGTGTATGGCCTGTTGTATTTCTCCAAGCTGTCATATAGGCCCACAAGGCCTCAGGAAACCTATCAGCCCAGCCTTTGTGATGCAGCTGAACAATTTTAGTGAGGATAGTCTCTATCACTTTGTTGGTCGATTCTACTTGGCCATTTGCTTGGGGATGATAGGGAGGAGATTTTCTCTGTTTGATCCTGTACTGTTTAGTAAGAGCCTTGACCAAATTTGAGGTGAATTGTGTTCCTTGGTCAGTGAATATTTCCCGAGGTACACCGAAAAGAGTAAAAATTTCCTCAAAGAGAACGTCTACAATAGATTGTTCATTGGCTGAATACAAAGCCTTGGCTTCTGCCCATTTTGTTACATAATTTGTGCAAACTAAGATGTACTTTTTATTGCGGGACATGGGGTTGATAGGTCCTACAAAATCTAAAGCCCATTTTTCAAAGGGTTCGATCACTACTTGGGCTTGGAGAGGCATTTCATCGACTGCAGTAGGTTTTCCCATTCTTTGGTAATCATCACCACTGGCCACATATTTCTTTGCATCTTTGAAAATGGTTGGCCAATAATATCCAAACTGTAAAATATTTAATGTTTTCCTTTTGTCAACAAAATGGCCTCCACATGGGCCATCATGACAAGCTCTGAAGATATCCTACATCTCATCCTCCCAAACACATCTTCTGATTACCAAATCAGGTCCAGTTCGGTATAAGCAATCCTCATGCCACATATATTTGGCACTTAGCTGAATAATTCTTTCTTTCTCTCGGGAGGACATACTTTGAGGCAACTTTATAGTTACAATATAGTTGGCTACGTTTGCATACCAAGGGGTGTAAGTAGAAATAGAAAATAGATTCTCATCCGGAAAATCATCATCTACTGGAGTACTGTCACCTGTATGAATAAGTCTAGACAAGAAATCAGCAACCAAATTATCTCTTCTAGGCCTATAAATGATAGTGATATTGAATTCTTGTAGTAATAACAACCATCTAGTCACTCTAGCATTTGTAACAGGATTGATCAATAAAAATATGATAGCTGAATGGTCAGTGTGCACAAAAACTTTGTATCCTATTATATAGTGTCTAAACTTGTTGATGGCATGTACTACTGATAAAAATTCTTTTTCCGTGACAATGTAGTTTACTTCAGTAGGTGAGAGATTCTTGCTGAAAAGGTATATAGCATAAGGAATCTGTCCTTCCCTTTGTCCTAAGACATCTCCCAAAGCGGTATCTGAGGCATCTGTGCAAATATGGAAAGGAAGAGACTAGTTTGGTCCTCTCAAAACAGGGGCACTTGACGACTTTGCTTTTAAGATTTCAAAGGAGATTTGTCATTGTTCATTCCAACAAAATTCAACATCTTTTTTCAACAATTTGAACAATGGGGCATCTAGGTTTCTAAAGTTTTGAATGAACCTCCTATAATAACCAACATGCCCTAATAAATTTCTAACTTTCTTTTGTGAGCTAGGGATCTTGATTTGGGAAATAATGTCAAACTTGACAGGGTATACTCTTATTCTTGTACTGAAGATGTGGTGACCTAGAACAATTCCTTCAATGAGAAACATTCTATATTTTTCGTGACTGAGTAAAAGGTGTTGGGCACACCTACCACACTTAGAGGAGGCGGGGTGAATGAGTGTGGGGATATTTTTCCCAAAACTTCCCTCTTACACAAAAACTCCTTAGTTAACATTCAACATTTTCTCATTACTCGTTGCTATCATTTATAATCAGTTAGATGTGAATACATATCAGCAACACATCATCAACAAATCATCTCCACAAGGAACACAAAGAACACAAGATGTATGTACAATTTTTCTTTTTATTATGGACTTCAATCAAAGGGTTTTTCAACAACAACTGAACAGAGTACAACTCTACAAGCCCACCAGCTCTATATGCAAGACTCAACTTACATTCTCAACACCAACTGAGATGAGGAAACAATCCTCAACAAATATCATTTTGTCAACATAAACAAGTGCATCAACCATGCACCAACCTGTTCCAAACAACCTATAATCAACCTGTACCATAAAAAAGTGCATCCAACCATGTGCCAAGTATATACCAATCATGTTTCAAATAATCATAAACAATGACTCATCAATATGTACCAACATCATCAACTATACACCTCATGTATTTTCCAACTCATCAACTGCTTGTCTCAACCATGACTAGTTTTGGATTAGTCAACAACCCCAACTTGAAATAATCATAAATTTGTACTTGTAATGAATAAAGATATGAAAATGATACACACTTTTCTTCAGTGTGTTTTATGCAATTCCTCCGGGTGGCACTACTTGGAACCTCTCAGAAAAGGCGTTATAGAAAAAATGCCATACCTTGCTAAATTCTAGCTTATTCTAGAGAGCGACCGTGTAGAGCATGGCCCGCACAAAATGTTTGTTGAATTCATATAAAACTATTACAAAACATACTATATCCGGTACTATAACCAAAACATTTTGTCTCACTAAATGTGGATCTGTTATGAAGAAGCTATGATGTTTTTACCCGAAACACATGTTTTTGACTAGTTTCAGGACTAGCCACAAACCCTATTTTCCACGGAGTGTAACTCCCAAAATACAACGACCCACAAGTTGAATTTTTTACCATAGATACTTGGGTATGTTTTCTTGATTTCATTGCAATTTCATGGTCTGAATAATTATAGAAAAAAAAGTTATAGCGAAAATGGTGAGATGACCTGTAAATAACATACCTTAGAAAGCATCATGAAAAGAATTTATCCTCCCTTCAATTCCGACCCTCTTTTCTTCACCTTCCTTCCCAAATTCGGCTCAGATATCCTTGGTTACCTTATTCACCTATATATATTCAATATTCTCAAGTGTTCCACACCAAAAATGCTCGAGAAGCTCTCCATCAATACTCCAAAAAATATTCCCACAAGAAGCTCTCCATTGATCCACAAAAAGGATGATCTACAAGAGACCATTTCTATCTTATTTATACTTTCATCCTCTAGGTCACTTAACCCATTTTTAGGTCACTTATCCCATTTCTAGGTCACTTAACCTATTTTCCTTATTTTAGGGTTAACCACTTTCCATAAATAGAAATTTCTCCAATATTTTATCATTTAAATATTCCGTTTTGATTTTCTCATCTTATTTTCTCATTTCTTGATTTTTTCACTTCTCTTTATTATTTAAATAATCCACCTTGACTTTGTCACCTTACTTTATCATTTAAATAATGATTTCTTCTTTTAGGTCACATAACCCATTTCTAGGTCACTTAACCTATTTTCCTTATTTTTAGGGTTAACCACTCTCTATAAATAGAAGACTCTCCAATACTTTATCATTTAAATATTACTTCTTGATTTTGTCACCTTACTTTATCATTTCTTGATTTTGTCACCTCTCTTTATTATTTAAATAATCCACCTTGACTTTGTCACTTTACTTTATCATTTAAAGAATGATTTCTTCTTTTAGGTCACTTTGACTTCTTTGACCTTGGGGGATTCAAGCTTTCATGTGGGGGTCCTTCATCTTCGTAAGGCCATAAATCTCAAACCATGAGGAGTTATCTGACTTTCCACATACCACTGAAAATGGCATGAAAAGCACTATCCATCTAGGATAGTTTCACCAACAATTTCCTTGATCTTCATCTCATTATTCCACATACAAGCATGGTTCCTCCAACCATTCTTCTAGGATAA
>JZKD02S1680513.1:104069-114951 GCA_000966675.3 Picea glauca
ATCCATCTTCATCATGTATCAATGACAACTCATTGATCCATCTTCATCTATGCATTCTCATCAAGGAAAATACATATTATATTACATCAATCATCAATCGATCAATCCTTTGACAGCAATCAATCAAACCATTGGCATCAATGACAACATGATCCAACAAAAGGTTTATCTCTTTACACCTAACCAATACTTTCTCCAAATTATCCAATGCCTGTTGGAAATCATCCCCGTACAACATCAAGTCATCCATGTAGACTTTCACACAGTCATGGGTCAAATCAGAGAAAATAGCCAAGACAACCCTTTGAAAGGTAGCAGGGGCATTACATAAACCAAAAGGAATAACCCTATAGGCATAGGTCCCCCAGGGGAAGGTAAATGTGGTCTTATCTTGATCTTCTGGTGAAATTTGGATTTGATTGTAACCACTAAACCCATTCAAGAAAGAAAAATACCTCTTCCTAGACAAAGTTTCTAAGACATGATCTATGAAAAGAAAAGGAAAGTAGTCTCTATAGGTAGCCTTGTTTAATTCTCGAAATTCAACACAAATCCTCCATTTCCCATTTTTCTTAGGTACAATAACTAATGGGGATACCCACTTGCTATATGATATAGGGTAAATGAAATTGTCTTGCAGGAGTTTTTGGAGTTCTTCTTTCACTATATCTTTCAAGGATGGATTCATTCTACTTTGGGGCTGCCTAATAGGTATGATCTGATCGTTAGTGTAAATATGATGCGTACAGGTGTCTGGGTGTATCCCTTTCATGTCAGAGTAATCCCATGAAAAAGCATCAGATTGCCCTTGAATCATTTGTATCAACTTTTGTTGTTGATCTGTTTCTAAGCTAGCATTGATATACAAGGACTTTCTAGGACTGATTTCAATAGCTTGAACAATTGATTCTTTCCCTTCATCTATTTGTGAAATGGTGGCTATTGTAGAAGTGGAAGGGTGCCAAATTTCTTGAAATTCAGGGCTAAAGATATGCGTGTAGTTAGGGAAATATTGAGGATATTCAATGCATGTTGAATCAACCAAGAATAGACTTAAAATTTGTTCTTCAGTTTTCTCTTGTACTCCTTTTACTTGTTCGAGTGTTAACAAGGGATGAGTGCAGTCCTCCTCCCCATAGGGATTCTCCAACCAGAGAGGAACTTAAGTGGCTGGTTGGGCGGGGGGAAAAAGGATAAGTTTTTGACTTTGAGTACCATTGGAAATTGTCCTCTCTCCAGATCGAAAAATAATGAATGCATCAGCAGTGGCCAACCAAGGTCGGCCGAGTACTACTGGGTGTCCTGATTTGGAGGATTTGGGATGAATCACTAAGAAATACATAGGGTATTCCCAAGAAGCCAAAGTAACTGTTATATCATCTAAACTTCCTACTGGGGTGATGACTGATTTGTCTGCAAGCTCCAACAAAGTTTGTGTTGGTCTTAGGTGATCTAGTTGCAGTGTTTTCATAGTGTTTAATGACATCACATTTATTTATGCCCCTAGATAAATCAATGTGTTAGGTAATGAAACACCATTAATTTCTGTGGTTACCACTAGGTTCCCTGGATCACTGTAATTGGATGGAATTTCTATTATAAACTTTGACAATTGCCCCACCACCTGTATGACAGAAGGCTCCTTCCTCTTCCTCCATGGATTTTTAATGCTAAGGCCCCTTACAATTTTAGCATAAATAGGTATATCCTTTATGGCCTGTAGTAGTGGGATCTTCACACATATATTTCTAAGTTCAGTCTTTAGATTATGTCCTAGAGGTTCCTCATATTTCTTTACAAGTAACCTTTATGGATAAGAAGGTTTTGTTTTCCGAGATATTTCTGTTGCATGGGAGTTGGGAGAAGGAGGTTCTTGTTGTACATGGGTGTTTCTTTATTCATTTAATGGATTAGTCATTTGTTCTTCTCTTTGAACTATTTGAATATCTATTTGTTCTTCTTCTTGATTTGTGTGATTATCTACTTGTCCTTCTTGGATAACCACAATAGGATTTGTTTTATTTATAACCCTCCCTGATCTTAATTTAATTCCATTAAATGGAGTTGGTGTTATTACATAAGTGGGGAAGGTTTGTACTTCAAGATTTTGTACAGGTTGTGTCGGCCTATTATTTGGATTAGGGATAGGTTGTGCAAGAATAGGGGTAGGCCGAGGAGGGTTTTGAATAGGTGTAGCTTGCATTTGTTGCTACATATTTGGATTCATAGGCAGTGCAAGTTGTTGCTGCAACTATGGAGGTGGAAGAAGAGCAGGAGGATTAAATCCTGGGAGCAGTTGGGAAATATTTGAAGGGTATTGTGGATAGGTGGGAAAATTTGTTGGTTGAAATGGGACATTCCCATATGTAGGCCATCTCCATCCTTGTTTCCAAGGTTGGTTTTGTGGCTGTTGTGGTGACCATTGAGGATAAGACATGGGAGGTACCCATTTCTATTGTGGGTATTGTGTAGTTAGGTCTGCAAACATATTGGGGTTTTGTTGTCTCCATGGTCTCTTAGGAGGGTATGATGTTTCAGGTTCTCCTCCTCCCTTGAATATGGCCTTAAGTCCAGGTAAATAAGGGAAATAATTAGTAGGATGATCATCTGTACAGAGACCACAGATTTCAATAACATAAAGGGGGCATTCCTTTTCAGGGTGCTTTTTCCTACACCTATGACATAAAATTGCTAATGCAACATTTTCTTCCTTTTGTTTTCTTTTAATTTTCATAGTATCAAGTTAGGAACTGATGGTTTTTAGGATATATGTTTTGAAGTTTTCTAATAGATTTCCCATTTCAATCCTAGTGACACCTCCTGATGTGGGTTTAACAATTTTTTTTGTAGAATCCCTTACACTTTTCCTAGTTTTGTCTTGACTGCGGGAGTATCGTTTACAATACTCTGCTATATCTGCAAATGGATTTTGGTACACATCTCCAGAAGTCACGAGGTTTAGTACTTCAATGCAATCATCCCTCACACCCTTTAGAAATATAGTCCTAACTATATCCGTGTCTAATGAAAATTTCTTAGTCTCTTGGTAGTTGTATAGGAACCTCTCTAGGTAATCTTCCAAGCTTTCTTCTTCAGATTGTTGCATTTTGAATATGTCATTCCTAGCATCCTTAGGTCTACAATAATCTTGGTATTTCTGGAGGAAGGTCTCCTTCATACCATCCCAAGACAAAATAGTGTTTTCTCCTAGGCTCATAAACCAACTTAGTGATGGATCCTTTAGTGTAGCTGGGGAAAGTTTTAATTTTTGAGCATTATCAGTGTAATTATAACTCCTACATAGTATGTCAAATTCAAACAAAAATGAGTTAGGGTATTCTGTTGACATACCATGGAAGTGAGGTAGTGAGGACAATGGAATGTTCTTCATAGAAATGTCTTTGGCGATATCCAGTATGGGGAATCCAAACGTCTTTGTTTCATTAGATGCATTTCCCTCTTCTTCTTCCATATCTCTAAACAACATGTAGGGGGGTAGTGATGTCTCTCCACTGAGTGATATTACCTAAAACAACAATGAAAATAACATTATAACAGTGATAGAGATCAAAGCATCAATCACACACATAACACAATATATACATGGTTCACCCCCTCTCTAGGGCTATGTCCACAGAACTGTGCTTATGATTTATTAAGGTGAAGCATACAGTTTTTGTCTGCACTCTCAGCTAGCAAATCTTCTTTCTTCTTCTCTCTTTCTCTCCCTTTTCTGTGCACCCAGTTGCAGGACTTGACCTTCCCACACAGCTGAAGATATTACAATACCAGAAGGCTCTCTCACTCAACACTCTCTCTTACAATATAATGTTCTCTCACAACAACAATAGGATTAGCCTATACAATATCATACCAACCCAACCCTGGTCCTCTTGACCTTTATTTATACATTACAATACCTCACCCACAGCCTTAGGCCAAAACCTAGGTTCCAAAACCCTAGATACCAAAACCCTAGGTGACTAAAACCCTAGGTCAACTTGACCCACTTTTTTCGGGCTTTGCCAGCTTGTCTTTCCTTTCTTCCCGCATGGTGATAACAGTGTCTTTTCATGCTTGGTGAGCTATCATCGATCCATCTTCCTTGATTATCTATCATCCTCGATCTCCTCATCCCATGGCTTGCATTTCTGTACTTCGCTCCATATTTTCTTCTCTTTTGCTCACTTCGATCCAGTGACAGTTACTGTGTCTTCCGTGAGGTGCGCATTCCACGTTTTCTTCCTTGATCTCCGCTTCCTTCCATAACCAAGGGACAACAGGCCCCCAACACTCACCCGTGACTCATCTTGAGGCACTTCAAATCTGATCCTTATGTTCTACTTTGACTTGTAGACTGCACAATGCAGCCTTTTCTTTCTGCTCCATGCCTCCCTTCCTTGTGCAGGCTGTCTTTTCTATGTCTAGCACCCATTTTCAACTGCACCTGGTACCTAGACCCTTTTATTTTTGCGTTTATCGATAGCTGTGAGGCAGCTGGTTTTCATAATACAATTTCAGCTGACTCCCATTCACTAATCCTTCCTTCCATTCTCCATTCAATGTCTTCAATTGTGTAGCTCCTCCTTCTGTAACATAAGCGATCTCATATGGCCCGAGCCAATGCGTTCTGAACTTCCCAGGATGTTTGATGAACTTAATTTCATACACCAGTACTAAATCACCTTGCTTGAATTCCTTCTTCTTGATGTGCCTGTCATGATAGGCCTTCTCTCTTCCCTTTTGAACCTGCTAGTGGAATCCTGCAATAAATCTGTCTTCTTCTAGTTCAACCAACTGTGCAAGCCTCTCTTGAACAATGCCAGTATAATTCATACCTATAAAGGAAATGATTCTTAAGCTTGGAACTAAGTATTCCATTGGGACAACAACTTCAAGACCATAAACCAACTTGAAAGGGGTATGCATTGTTAATTTCTTGCAAGTGGTTCAATAGGCCCACTGTACTGCTGGTACTCTTAAATCCCAATCATCCCTGTTTGCACAACAAATCTTCGTCAGTGTTGTCTCCAAGATTTTGTTGAAGGTTTTGACTGCCCCATTTGCTTGTGGATGGTAAGGTGTACTCTTCTAATGGTGGACTGCAAATTCTTCAGTTAGTTCTTCGACTGTCTTATTGATGAAGTGTGTGCCTTGATCACTCATAAGGATCTTGGGGCATCCAAACCTGTTTATTATGTCATCAAATATAAAAAGTGTAGCTATAGTTTCACTTCAGTCCTTTACTGCTCTTTCTTCATCCCATCTAGTCAGATATTCTGTCGTAGTAATTATGTACCGTGCTGCTGTACACTTTCCTGGTGGGTTTATAGGTCCCACAAAGTCAATGGTGCACTTTTCAAATTCTTATAGGGTCATCTGTGGTGCTAATGGAATTTCATCTCTTCGGGATGGTTTTCCAACTTGCTGGCACACATCATAGGCTCTGGCATAATCTTTAGCATCTCTGTGTAAGGTAGGCCACCAAAGGCCAGCTCTAAGAATCTTCTGTGCAGTTTCTCTCCCTGTGTAATGTCCTCTTGCGATGCATTTGTGAGATTCTACTAAGATCAGTGGTCACTCTATCTCCATAATTCATCTCCTTAGTATCTCATCAGGTCCCATCTTGTATACCTGTCCCACTATAAGTGAAAAGTATGTAGCGTGCACCACTAGCTGTTTCTTCTGAGAGATGGTATACTTACTCGATGCCATTCCTGTTGACAGGAACTGGACTATGTCTGTGAAGTGATCATTAGTCTTGGCAATGGCTAACATCTGTGCATCTGACAGTTTGTCCTCCAAACTGGTGGTTTCTTCACCATGTTCCAACCTTGACAAGTGGTCAGGGCCTTTATTCATCCTTCCTGGCTTAACTATGATCTCAAAATCATATTCTTGAAACAATAAAAGCCATATGCATATTCTCCCCCCAACACTGGCTTCTTTACTAGGTACTTCAACATAGAGTGATCTGTGAACATTTTAAAGTGTCCTCCCAACAAGTAGTGGCGGAATTTCTACAATGCATACACCATGGCTAATCCTTCTCTCTCGGTAGTGGTGTAATTAACTTCAGATATAGATAGCTTCCTGCTAGCAAAAGCTAATGGATGGTCTATGTCTCCTGTTCCCAGTTGAGCTAACACAACTCCCAAAGCAATGGAAGATGCATCGACATGCACATGAAGTGCCTTGTTCCAATCTGGGAAGACCAGAATGGGTGCAGTCACCATCTTCTATTTCAGCGTGTCGAAGCTCTTCTGACATTCATCTATCCAACCAAAATGACAGTCTTTCTTCAAAAAATTCTCCATCAATGCTGTAATTTAGGCATATCTTTTAATGAATTTTATGTAATAGCCAATACGTCCTAGTGTAGTGCACAGTTGTTTGACTAAAGTAGGAGGCGACAAATCAACTATAATTGCAATTTTTGATGGATCAACCAGCAATCCCTGCTTGCATACAATGTGGCCTAATAGTATTCCAAATGGTGAGAAGAAGATGCACTTCTTTAGATTTAAAGCAATTTGACACTGCCTACATTTATCCAACATTAGCCTTATATGGTTTTTCAACAAAATAAACACAGTCCAGTCATCAAAATATGCTTCTAACAGTTTATGCAAAAATTCTTTGAACACTTCAACCACCACCCTAGAAAAGATGGTTGGGGCATTCTTCAGTCCGAATGACATTACTGTATATTGGTAGGATCCCCATTCTATGGAAAACGTCATCTTTTGGTGGTCTTCCTTGGCAATCCAGATCTTATGGTACCCTGAAAATCCATCTGTAAAAGAATATACCTCTTGCCTCCCACATTGTCTAATAATTCATCAGTGAATAGTGTAGGTAAAGGGTCATGCAAACATGCATCATTCAACTTCCTGAGATCCACACATATCCTGATTTCTCCTGTCTTCTTGTCTTTTACTACCATAGGGCTAATCCACTTCGACTCTTCAACAGGTTCAATAATCCCTGCTTCCAGCATTTTTTCAAGCTCAATCTTCACTTTTTCTTTGTATTTAGGGTTGAACCTGTAGGGTCTCAATGGTTTCACACCTGGTTTCAAAGGGATCCTCATCTCTCCCATAGATCCTTTTATGCCCTTCATTTTAGTGAAATTGGTCGTAAACAAGTCCTGATATTCGTGCAATAATTCTGTAATCTTGTCAATGGTAGAAACATCCCAATATTCTCCTACATTGGCAAGCTTCAGGGTCTCTTCTATTCCAATATTGACCTTCTTAATATTGATTGGTTTCCCAATAAATGATATCTAAATTCCTGGTCCTTCCACATCTCTTTGGCCTTCTATTTCAGTGATGTTTACCTTCTTGGGATCATCGTCATCATCATCATTGATGTTGTAGTAGCTCTGCAATTTCTGGAGGAGCGCAGTCCATTCATCCTCTTCTTGTTCCATAGGGAGGCTATATGCCTCTTCGAATACCTTCTGTCTCACAATATGCAGTGCTTTATCTACTGACATATATTGACTCTCAAACAAAAAGGTGTTTACAAAATTCTGAGTCATACGTTCCCAATCTGTGGTGATGAGGTGCAACTCCACTTGAAGGTACCAGTTGATAGGGGTCGTGTCCAGCGTGTTAATGAATCTATTCACCCATTATTCTCGGGGAATGTCACTCCAAGCCTCTTCACATCTTCACACATGGTATTTTGGGAAACTTCGACCAGTATACCTTACTTCGCAACTTACTGCTTGTGCTGAGAATCGTCATGTCATTAAAGTCCAACATTGTGTCCAGTCTATAATATTCCTTTTGTGTGTCCCCCACCATCTTTCTGGTGTAGCTTTCAGGGCCTCATCCATTGCCAACAATCGTTGTTGTATTGGTACACTTGTCTCAAAATATGATAGGAAGGTTTCTAAAGGGTTCAAACCATCAAATGTGGGTAAGTTACTCACTGTTGTGTCGATCCAGCGAACTTATCTAGTTAATCTAACACATCTTTTGGTAGATACTTCATACATATGGTTCTGCCAGTTCTCCAACACTTCTTCTGAATTTGATGAACACACACTGTCACTTCGTCGTCTTAGATTCCCATCGGTTGTAGGGTTGATGTAATCCTACTGTCTGGATGTTAGTTTGCATATGTTTTCCAATTTGTATGCATGGTCTTCTTCTCTGATGGGCTCTGTGTATCGCAGACCTTCATCTGGATCTAAGGGTGCAATGACCTAAAGTCCATATCTTTCAAAGGTCATATGTCTTTTCTTTAAATCTACTACAGTGGAATTGTTAAAGGCCCAATCAATTCCTAACAACACAGGGTAAGGGAAACTGTCATCAACTATCTCAATTACCTCAAAATATGAAAATGTTCTTACCCCGTCAATGTCCACAGGGACGTGATCCAATCATCCAAATGGGCTGAAAACTTGCTAATTATCCATCCTAAGTCTGATAGGGGAATATATCAACCTCGGTTTTCTCATTAGTGCCCAAGTTTTCTTTTTCATGACATTGACCTCCAACCCTAAGTCGAGGACCACATAGTCTATATCATATTCTCCTATTTGAGCATTCAAGTGTAATTCTTTATTTATCCTTCTCTTCTTACCAATTTGGCGTACTGCCCTATTCAGTAATGGGTCTATATTTCCTATCTCATACTGCCTGATTAAGTTTTCTATCTCTTGCACAACATTTTCATCCTGAATCAACTTAATACAAGTGTATACAAATTCGATGAGCTTACTTACATATTTTCATTCTTTTGGCAAAACCGACTGATCAAATTCCTAAGGCATCCCATATTCTCTTATTTCTGGTCGTGTCTTTGAGGAAGAACCTTGATCTACTTTGAACTCTTGCCTTTCTTCCTCAAATATTTGTCTTTCTTTCTTCGCATCAAACTTTTGGGTCTTCTCTGCAACTTTCCTGATACCTAAGTCTTCTACGATATTTCCTTGGGTGATTCTATCCTCTCTTGTAGCAGTGCCTCCTCGAGTGATAACAACGACTCTAGGGTCTGCTCCGTGAGGTTCATCATATATCAATTGTACTTGTGTATTCTTCTAGGGTCCTCATCTTTCCTGAAGCTTAGCTAGCATTACAGGACAATCTTCGATAACATGGTCAAACGAGATGCAGTAACTGCAAGTGGTACAAGGGTTTTGATAGTCCCTTGCAAGGTGTCCTGGTTGTGCACATTTATAACAGATGATCTATCTACGGCCTCAACTCAAGCCTCCTTGTTGAAGGAAAATATCCCTGCGGACAGGTAGATCTCCCCTTTAGAGCTAGACTCTTAACTCTTAAGACAGAAGAAACTTATCATGGACATTGACTTCCTTTTAGATCTATATAAACTAATGTATGAGGAGGAAGGAGAAAAGAAGTACCTTTTACCAGTGTTTTTCCCTGCATGCTCCGAGTTGAGCTCCAATGTTTCGCTCCTCGATAAGACCTGTAGACAAACAATAGTACAACCACTTCCTACTCTACTGATATTAGCTTGAAATAGACCTATCTATTAGAGACAAGTACATGTGAGATTAAGCACAAACTAGAAAGAAATAGGCCAAGCGTGTCATATTGATGAGAACAACAATGAAAGAAACTTACAACTGTAGATGCGAATGCAGCAGCTTCGTCAAATCCCCTTTGTCTAACCCTTGCTCAAAATATCCACGATCTGGATGACAACAACTTCACTGATTACTCTCCTCTAGCCCATTGTGTGGTTCCTATGAGATCATAGGTTTCATGCTTCTAATTCTTCTCCCCTTTTCACCATGAGAGAGCCTGCTTATATAGGTTTAGAGAGGCCCAACCTCTTGAGGTATATTTAGGGTAAGTTGAGTATTCTCCTCCTTGAGTCAGGGATCTTCCCTAAGATCATGGCTAGACCAGGGGTTCGAATCCAATTGCCTTCCAAGATTGAAAAGATCTTCCCCTTATTCTCCTCAGCAGACCAATTGCTGCCCAGAATAGGTAACGCTCCCTCAAAAGGGCCATCAGAGTGCTATAGCGCTCCCTAGTAGGATTTAGGGGGGCGCTAACACTCCTAAAAGCAATAGCACTCCTCCAGAAGGGTTGTTCAGTGTTATAACGCTCCTAATACTCTATAGGGGAGCGCCAACGCTCCTAAGAGAGGTATAGGGGAACGCTCTCTTCTAAAAACCCAGATTCAATGGTTCTTTTAGATGGCAAGAGGTACATAACTCCAGTTAACCATTTCTCTTCCTCCAAATCAAGTGTTTGAGGTGTTTTAAGTGTCTTTTTGATGTCATTATAAGTATGACATAGGCATTATGGCAGTATGCTTTGCTTGGCACTTGCGACATTTGTGAGCAAAATGCGACACTTATAGAAGCGAGTAATGTTGATGTGTAACAGATTACCCCCCAAAGTATGAAGCTAGAAGATGAGAACTGATAATTGAAATGCTTTGTAGAATTTCAAGCAAGGGTATAGATGTGGAGAACCTAATGGAAGCTACACACAAACATCCAACAAATATTATGACATGTTTCAAACCCAAGGTAGGCATACCTATGCTTGGGTGATCAAGACTTGCAAGAAATGGCCGCCATAAAATACACTGCGAATCCATAATTGTATTGATAAAAGGTATAGCCACCAAGGATATAGTGTGGATCTATACTCTTATGACCTGAACTAGTCGTAGCCATGAAGAATACATAGTGGATCTATGAGATGACAAGACATAGCCATGACCAATACAAAGTGGATCTATGTGACAATATATGTGCCACTGTTCATGTAATGATCCCAAGCCATTATGCAAGGATCATCACTGTTTTGGTGTCTTTTTAAAACTTTTTCTGAGTGAGGTATTTCATCAAACACTTTGCTGATCTACCCTTTAGATGTGT
>JZKD02S1680513.1:120597-130895 GCA_000966675.3 Picea glauca
GAATTCCATTGACTTATAGCTGAAAATAGTCAAAATCATGGAAATCATCGGAATGGAACGAAACCAAAGCCAACCTGTGCGAAATGGCTCATAATGATGGAATATGATGGTAAATTCCAAGTGGACCCCACAATGCTTCTCAAATACCCTTGTACTTGCTATAACATCCATCTGGCTACTCTGGTCATCATAAGTCTCTGCCCTGTGATGATGTCCCAAAGTGGGGACATTACAGTTCAAGAGAAACTCCTTCGCAACCTGGGAAAAGTACATATCATAGTGATCACTCAACCCAGGGTCTTCTTACCGATCCCAATGTAGTATGAATATAACCATGTGAATAGATGTCTTGATGTCGAACATGGCATAAACCACTTGATTACCAGTCAATGATGTAAACCGTTAACAAGCGTGAGGGGGATCACCATTATTGTCAATGATTCCCAAGGTACTCTAGTACATTCCAACGAATGTGAATGGATGAGTTGAAGTCGAACATCTGTGGAATCATTCGATCAGAGATCAATGATGTAAATCCACTGTTGAATGTGAGGAGGCCTGCCATTGAGGCATGCAGGTCCCAAAGTACTAATTGGTTTCTAAGTCTAGTCCCTGGATAATGTGTTGAAGTCAACAGGAATAGACTCGTCGAAGGAGGGCCTTGATATACCCCCCATAAATGACATGAAATAGACACATAGATGTAATTGGTAGATCAAATGAACATGGACTAACATGGGTATTGAGACAAGATATTTGTGACGGCTGACTCTCGAGGTATATACTTCCCTTGAACATTGAGGCACGACAGCAAAAACATGACATGGACCCAAACTTGATGATGCAGTGGATGCTGTGACTTATGTTAGGTGACCCAGTGCAGTTGCCAGTTTCTGTTGAAGGAAAATCTCCCTGCGGACAGGTAGATCTCCTCTTGAGAGCTAGACTCTTAACTCTTAAGATAGAAGACACTTATCATGGACACCGACTTCCTTTTAGATCTATATAAACTAATGTATGAGTAGGAAGGAGAAAAGAAGTACCTTTTACCAGTGTTTGTCCCTGCATGCTCCGAGTTGAGCTCCAATCTTTCGCTCCTTGATAAGCCCCGTAGACAAATAATAGTACAACCACTTCCTACTCTACTGATATTAGCTTGAAATAGACCTATCTATTAGAGAAATGTTCATGTGAGATTAAGCACAAACTAGAAAGAAACAGGCCAAGCGTGTCATATTGATGAGAACAACAACGAAAGAAACTTACAACCATAGAAGCGAATGCAACAGCTTCGTCAAATCCCCTTTGTCTAACCCTTGCTCAAAATATCCACGATCCAGATGACAACAACTTCACTGATTACTCTCCTCCAACCCACTATGTGTTTCCTATGAGATCATAGGTTTCATGATTCTAATTCTTCTCCCCTTTTCACCATGAGAGAGCCTGCTTATATAGGTTTAGAGAGGCCCAACCTCTTGAGGTATCTTTAGGGTAAGTTGAGGATTCTTCTCCTCGAGTCAGGGATCTTCCCTAAGATCATGGCTAGACCAGGGGTTCGAATCCAACCGCCTTCCAAGATTGAAAAGATCTTCCCCTTAGCCTCCTCAACAGACCAACTGCTGCCCATAATAGGCAGCGCTCCCTAAAAATGGCCATTAGAGCGCTATAGCGCTCCCTAGTAGGCTTTAGGGGGGCGCTAGCACTCCTAAAAGCAATAGCGCTCCTCCAAAAGGGTTGTTTAGTGTTATAACGCTCCCTAATACTCTATAGGGGAGCGCCAACACTCCTGAGAGAGGTATAGGGGAGTGCTCTCTTCTAAAAACCCAGATTCAATGGTTCTTTCAGATGGCAAGAGGTACATAACTCCAGTTAACCATTTCTCTTCCCCTAAATCAAGTGTTTGAGGTGTTTTAAGTGTCTTTTTGATCATGTTATAAGTATGACATAGGCATCATGGAAGTATGCTTTGCTTGACACTTGCGACATTTGTGAGCAAAATGCGACACTTGCGACACTTATTGAAGTGAGTAATGTTGATGTGTAACACTCCTCCTCATCCTCTTCCTCTGAATTCACCATGAGGATTGAATTTTCCTCTTCTTGGGGAGTTATACTGTGTAGTGTTTCCTTCTTAATGTACTTCGCCTTGGATCTTGTATATATCTCTCGATTTTTCATGCATGAGATCATAAGATCTACAATCTCTATCATCATGCTCTACTGATTTATAGAATGTGAAATACATATTTGTAGGTGTTTGGACATACTTTTGCATGTAGTAGCACTCACCAGTATGATGTCGATTTCTGCATACCTCTCACCAAGGTAAGGTGACTTGCTTCAAGGGGTTCAGAGCTCCAGAAGCCAAGTATTCATTGAATAGAGGGTAGTGTGCCTTGTCATGACCTTCTGATCTGCATTTGAAACACCATATGTCTTCTCTTCTATCTTTTCCCTTGTTTTTCTTCATGTCTTCTACTTGTAGAGACAAACTAGTTAGCTAACTCAAGATCCGACTCATACCTGAGATGGATTCTCCCATAGGGGTTGATTCAATATTCAGGGTGATCTCCAATGCTTCTGCCTGTGAATTAATCTTATGTTGCAATAGGGGAACTCTAATATGTGGTAAAAGGGCAACAATGAACCGTTATTTTTTCTGCTCATCTGTGATCTTAAAGGTCAATCTTCCTGTTAGGGTCTTGAATCTCTGATCGAACTCCCAAACAGGTTCGGCTACCTTTTGCTTGATCTCTTTCAGCTCTCTAATACATTGGGACTCCAAATTAGGTTTCTTAAACTCTGCAATCAATGCATTATTGATTTCATTCAGTGTCTTTGGTTGTGCAGGTCCTTGGACAAGCTTCATGTACCATCTCAATGTGCGATCCCACAGTGTAGTGCTAAACTGGTTTCTTTTAATAGCTTCGTCGGTGACATTTTTATTGTTCCATATGGCTTCACACAGAGACCAATGCTGAACAGGATGTTCTTATCCATATCCTTTAAATATAGGAAGCCTCATCTCATCTTCCATGGAGCTTCCTTGGTTTCCTATCTAAGTATATGTTGAACTGCTAGTAATAGTACTCTGTGGACTCTGGTGATTCTGACTATTTTGATTACTTAGCATTGTTGAGGTAATAGGAGGGTTAATAGTACTTACTTCAGTGGTCTGCACAGTTCCTAAGGTTTTTGGCTCATTCCGAAGAAGTTCTTCAACTTCTTCCCCTTCTTCTTCTCTGGTGGGTTCTGAATGTTCTTTGTCTGTTAGATCTACCTCTTCTCCACTATAGAAACCCTCTTCCCTATAGTTTTTCTTAATAAGGTTCTCAAGGTGAACCCCTCAGAATACTCTCCCACTGTGCATATGTCCAACTTCTATTTGAACATTAGCCTTTTCAAATCCTCTAGATCTACTATATCTTCAAGACATTCTTTTCATGCAACAACATCTTGAGTCTCAACTTCAGGAATTGCAAAAATTTTCCTCTAGGTCCTTTGAAAAAGTATCTCTCAGCTTGGCTATATGATTCTACTCTGTCAACAAGAAACTTGGTGATATACTCTCCAATGGTACTATCAAACTAATGATCTACTGCTCTGGATACAACGTTATCGACTGTTTTGACCTTCTGGATCAGCACCGACATCCAAACTACAGGAGGTCTATATCTCATCTCAAACTGGGTATCTGCCAACCTAGCTAACCACTCATATAGCTCTTGATGGATCCCTCTAAAGAATATCTCGTGAATGTTGGTGAAGATGTATCTTTGTAGCTAATATTCAATACTCAGCTTAGGGTTCTTGTTTTGGGCTTCAATGCATTCCCTCTCTTGATCTTCTATCCACTTTTGAATATCTAACTTTGATGGGGACCACCTTGAAATTCCCTCAATAATATTCCAGTCCCAACAATAGAACCATTTGTTGGCATAGGGGAAAACCCAAGGTTCAGCTCCAAGAGCGCACCAACAAGCCCTAGCTACTGGCCCTTTCGGTAACACTTGCGAAGCAAATGCAGTCTCACCTGAAGCAGCTATGAGGAGGTTGCAGGATAGGTATGCCTACAAACAGAGGAATATCAAGTGGATCTAGTACAACAACAATACAACATGCATCTATCCTTTATCAAGCTACATCTATCATGCACAACTATAAATATGACCTAACACAACAATGTAAATAACAATATAATAGTGACAGAGATCAAAGCATCAATCGCACACACAACACAAGATATACGTGGTTCACCCCCTCTCTAGGGATACATCCACAAAACTATGATTATGATTTATTAAGGTAAAGCATACAATTCTTGTCTGTGCTCTCAACTAGTAGATCTTCTTTCTTCTTCTCTCTTTCTCTCCCTTTCCTGCGCACCCAGCTGCAGGACTTGACCTTCGCACACAACTAAAGATCTTATAATACCAGAAGGCTCTCTCACTTAGCACTCTCTCTTACAATATAATGTTCTCTCACAACAACAATAGGATTATCCTATCAACAATATCATACCAACCCAACCCAGGTCCTCTTGACCTTTATTTATACATTACAATACCTCACTACCTTTTGATGGCGTCGCCAGTGCTTCCCCTTTTTCTTGTTGTTTTATGCTTTCAATCTGAACAGTGGCTTCAAATTTAGTGCCCTTGGTTTTTATTTCAATTGTTTCCTTTGAGCTCTCTCCTTTGATAATTTTTCCTACATGAATTTTAGATGAATTGGTGTTGGGGGGGGGTTGTTGTTGTTTGATTTTCTGGCTTTTCTGAAATTTTGGGAGCAATAAATATACCTTTATTATCCCTATACCTACTCATAAAAGAAATTAAAGTAAAGAAAATGGAGATTCCTAATTATCAAAGGTAGGAGGACAACCTGACTTTGGAGCAACCCCACCAAAGTGGATGCGCAGGTTATTACCTCTTGTCTTACCATCTTCTCTCCTCCCTCAGATTGTCCTTAAATCCAATCCAAACTTCATCAAACCAATCAAAACTCAAAATTCTACCTATTACCATTTACAACTCCTCGACAACGGCGCTAAAATGTTGGTGTATAAATATGTTCAATGTATTTCTTACACTCATTTATATGTCAATCCGAGATTCGTAATCAAAAGAGTTGTTACACTATATGTGTCGAGAACAGGTAACCTACCTATGTCTGTTGTATATAGGAAATAATTAATAACATAAAACTCTATGTCTAAGATTTCTGAATACTTCAAACACCTTTGAACTTAGAAATAGGAAAACTGATAATGAAACTTCTCAAACAAATAGTCAATCAAAAAGGTTCTATCTTAGGGAACAAGTCGGTTCATTCCAGGATTATGAATTAGAGAGATGAACTTAAGAAGCTTGTTTTCTGTAGCAATCAAAACAATAATTAACAGTCAACTCCAATCACTCGTGAAATCGAAATCAATTCCAACTTTGTTCAATTCAAGCAAATTAGTACAAGGAACAATCATCATAACTGAGAGACTTCATTATGGAACATGAGGATGAGATATAAAGTCTTTTGGTTCCTTAATGTACCAAAACTACTGCAATCATAAACTCAAAATATCATTTTCTTAACCAATCCCACACTTCAAACAATTAAATGACAATCTCCAATATTTGAGAAGGAAATATCTATCCGGTCTAGCACCTGATTGTTCACACCAATTCAGAAACAAATAACTTAATGTTGAACTCTTGAAATGGATTAAAAATCATTGACAACACACTACTGTAAAACACTCACATAGTCACACAAAGTAGATACAGGGAGGTTTACCTTGGTTGGGGTGGTGGGCCCTTGCTGAACCAACAAGGATCCTCTTAAGAAAGTAACAGACTAAAATGTTTTACTCATACCCAGGAATTTGCATAATAGATCTTTTGCATTACTTCAACTAGTAAATTAGATCAATAGTTCTTCACCTCATACATAGAAATAGTATGTATCATCTGGTTCTCACAAAATACTTTGTTACATTCCTTATCATCCACACACACTATCATCTATACAACATCCCTTATAACGAAGGTAAGATGATATTATCAATATCTATGGATAAGCATTAATCAATTTTGAAAATATTACAATTTGTATTTCCATCGAATCTCTAGGGATCAACTCCATCCTCATGACACGAAGTGCATGAGTGATGGAGTCCATCGTAATCCGGAAAACTGATTTGGAAGCTTCGGTCCAACTGCCTTCTTAAAATGTTCATCATCATACTGGTCCAACTAGTGCATTATGGAAATAGAGGTTTTGGTACCAGAATACACATAGTCATGAATCTGAGTACCAGAATGGATGCAGAGCAGAAAGTACCGGAATAGCACATGACTTGGTAGTACCAAAATGCTGAGGTACCGGATCAAAACTACCTCGGGTACCATAATTGACTTGGTACCAGATTGCACGATGACTTGTAGTACCAGAATAGGCTGCTCATGAGTCAAACCATTAGGATTATACAAAATAAAACACTTTAATCAAATTAACTCAAGAAAGTTAAACAAAACATGCTTTAATCATAAGTTACCTCTTGTGTACATGAACAAGGTCATTAGGTATGTTTTTGGAAGAAACAATCAAGTATAGGCTTATAACATAGGCAAAAAGGGATCGAATACAAGGTGAGATATGGCATTATATGTCTCAAAATGGAGACTCAACAACTACAATCAAATATTTCAAAGTTTGACCCTTATTAAAAGATAGATAGCCTTATAAAAATAATAAAATATTCCCCCCCTTGAACTAAAGTCATCAATGACTTAAAATATTACAACTTGAGTGTCTAAAAATAAAAAAAACAAAGTTCTTTGATCCAGACTTCAATCCAGCCTCAATACGGTCCTCAATCCAGACCTCAATCTGGTCCTCAATCCAGACCTCAATTCAGTCCTCAATACGATCCTTGAAATGGTCCTTGATATGGTCCTTGAAATGGACCTTGATATAGTCCTTGATACAGACCTTGATACAGTCCTCAATACAGACCAGATGTGAAAACTTTTAAAAATAAAGAATTTACAACTCTGAATTTAAATTGCCAGATTTATTAAATGATCTGAAGCAATTGTTTAAAAATGATCCCTTTTAATAAAATAGCAAAGGATCTATGAGATATGAATAAAAAATTCAAAAGTACACTTTTATCTGCCTAGACCTCTTAGATTTATAGGAAAGAAAGCTGCAATTATTCAAATCTACAAACTTGAAATTTGTTGATCTACAAGTTTAGCATTCAAAAAGATGAATCAATTAATGAAAAAATTGATTTGTTGCAATCACAATAACAATTTTCCTTATTTTAAAAACAACAACATATTACCTCAATATTGGTGCCCTTGAGTTTGAAGATACTTGTGTTGATGTCAAGAAGTTTTCCGTGCTTCCTCGATCCATCACAATTTTCACCATGGCTTTGATACCATGTTGACAAAGTGTCCTCAGACACGTAATTTTATTCATAAGGAAAAAGTGATTACAATCTGAACTGAGAACTCATAATCTACTCCTTAACCTCACTTGACAAAAGAGCTAGTTTATATAGCTCAACTCTAAACTAAAAACTAGGAGAACAACCAATCACATAATCCCATGAGTATGATAGGTGTCCTTTACATAGAAGCTAGGTGTCCTTATCCTAACAAACTAGATTAAATTATTTTCTAAAAACATTTATACTAGAAAATACTTAGATTGTAGAACTTTAGGATTATGAGGCTAACACCATGGTGGTCCAAGCTTCATTGGGGGTTTTACAGGAAGATATATGAAAGAGGAGATCATGAGAAATGAGACTGCAAATTGTTTTGAATGCTTCATCCATTCGATTTAGATACTTGGATTTTTCTATGCCCGATGTTGGTTTTGTCTCTGTGTTCATGGTTAACATGTACAATCCTCTTCTTAGAAGATGCATGATCATCTTGTTAAGCCCTAATATTGGCTCATTACCCCTTAATTGGGGCATATTACATTAGTAATTTTATTTTATTTATGTCGTATTTATTCCATTAGTTGTAATTATACCTCCTAGTCTCCTATATATACCAAGGAGGAATTTTCATTTGGAATCATCTTGTACTTGAACATTTAAGTGGGGTAAAAGGAGGTTGCCCCCTTGAAGAGGCTCATTATCTGAAATTATCTCTTTTTCAAGGCATTGAGTACTTTTTATGAGTTTTTTTTTATGCTATATTGATATTTGGTTCATAACATATGGTATCAGAGCTCAAGGTCTTGGGGTTTCACTACTACATCTAAGACACCTTGTAATTTTTGCTATAACATTTTTTCTACAATGTTTCACAAGGAATGGCTTGGAGGATATTTAGTAGAAGGAGCAAGGTACATTGGGTTAAAATTTCAGCTCCCGAGGCCTTATAATTTCGAAGATACAACCTGTACAAGATAGGGTTATGGAATCATCCTGAACTGAGTCATTGCAGAATGTTTTCTATAAAAAAGTTTTTGTAACATTTTAGACCCTAAAATATAGAGGCTATTCACAAAAATTAGTAAGGTATCTGTGGTAAAAAGTTAAGCTTTCGGTTCATCTTAAATTTGTAGATACACCCTGTGTATGATAGGGTATCTGACTAGTCCTATTGACTAGTCTCAAGAAGGTGTTCCAGGTAAAACAATCATAACTTATTCCTAGAGTATCCAAATTAAGTGGGACTAGTTTCATTGGATTGTGGATAGTCTTTAGTATTTCTGGTACGAGTTTCAGAATTTAATATCAATTATTTTGTGCGGGGCACGCTATACAAGTGAGATCTCCTGGAAAGGCCAAAAATCGACAAGTTTTGGGAAAGTTACTATAAATTCCACTTGGAAAATCCAATTTTGATCAGACCTATGGCATTGCAGAGAAGAAATATCAGATAGCTACATAAAATAAAGTTTCATACCTAGAAGGGCCGAAACTTGGAAGATACAACAAAAGAAATATTGTCTAGTAGAACCACCTCAAAATCAAGGTTCAAAAGTGATACTTGGCCAACATGCCACCCAAAAAGGGTATTTCTACACCAAATAATCTTCCAGACAATCCTACTTGGAATCTTGATGAAGGTGAAGAAATGCGCAGGGACATAAATGATTTACAAAAGAAGATAGTAACAAAAGATGAACTACAAGAGATGGAAGCTAAGTTGGAAGCAAAGATAGATGGTTTAAAAGAGGAGATCATGGAAGTATTGAAAAATTTCGTAACTATTATAACCCTAAATTGCACCACACATGCGTACCTGGCATCAGGCCAACTCATATCCCTTTTTTGCCAAAACTTTGCTGAACAACTCTTTGAAAATCCTCTTATGTAAAGGCCCACACGCCCTAACCCATTACTACATGCGTGTACACACTGGCTGACTCACAACAGCCCGCGTGTACCTACCAAAGAATGAAAAAAGGAAAGTTGCCGATGGAACAAAAAGCTATGGATCAGTTAACTGAAACTCTCGGCCATGCATGGCTGAGGGTTCTTCCAAAACCCTAGCTCCTTCTAGCCTATAAAAGAAGGGGTAGGGGTACCATGTGGAGGAGGAAAAAATATAGCGAAGAAACTCTGCCCATTTATGTAATCCATTGTCCCAACCCTTTAGCCTTTCCTCATGCCAAAGGAGATTTAATGCAAAACAGTTGAAGGACAGAATAAGAGGAGCATAGGATCAGGTTCAAGGAGCGGTGGCTGGTCTCAGCTTTTGTAAGTTGAATTATTTTAAATAATAAAGAGAATGCTTTTCCCGTCCCAATTCATGAATTGTCTACGGTTTGATTAATTTATGCTTGATTTCTAACCCTTGAGTATAGAAGTAGCATGCATGCATAGTTGTTGTTTGTCTTGAGTGCAGGTCATCTTTGGAAGGAGCATTGTGAACAAGTAGTCAAGCACAACAGAGGATCGGCATCGAACGCTGGTAATAAGGTAGGTGGTCCTTTTCCATGCATTTACTAAGAAAAAGGGATTTAAATCTTGGGATGTAGGTAAAAAAGTAGTTTCTATTCGGTCAAATCTGCATGCAAAGTAGGCCCTAATTTGCTAGTCCGTAGGGTGTTTTTCCCAACAACAGTAACAGAGAAGACACCTGAAAGTGAAAATGCATCCCACGAAATTCATGATGAGGACACAAGGAAGGTGAATCAAGAATGAAGAAACTCCAACTTTGGGTTGAAGACCAACCACGTTCCTAAGATCAATATGAGGAAGTTTGATGCCAAGGACCCAATCACATGGATACTTCAGATGGAGCAATTCTTTGATCTAC
>JZKD02S1680619.1:33854-54127 GCA_000966675.3 Picea glauca
GGCCTAGGTTGGAAGAACCCTTATGGAATCATCCTTATATGTGTGAACAAAGATGAAGTTGACCAATTGATTAAGGAAATCCATTTAGGATATAGTGAAGGTCACTTCACTTCCCCTACCACCACCCACAATATCCTAAGAGCAATATATTATTGGCTTACATCATTCACTGATACCCATCGTTATGTTAGCTCCTACCAACCTTGTCATATCTTCACAGGAAAACAACAACTCCATGCACTGCCTTTGAAACCAATCATTGTTGAAGCTCCTTTTCAGCAATGGGGTTTGGACTTCATTGGTGAATTCAAGGACAACTCTAGAAATGGATATTGTTGGTTTTTTACCGCTACATACTATTTCACTAGGTGGGTAGAGGTCATCCCAATGAAAAAGGAAATTGAGGAATTCATCATGAGTTTTCTTGAGGATAAATATGATAATAACAAGGTTTGGTGCCCCTGCCAAAATCACTACCTACAATTAAAAGGCATTTATCTCCTTTCCTTTGGCAGGGATTTTATTCAAGAATGGGATTGCCCTATCTCAGTGTTCCAACTACTATCCCGGGGAAATGGACTCATAGAATCAAGTAATAAGAATATGATGAATATTATCAAGAATATTGTAGGAGAAAACAAGAGGGAATGGGATAGTAAGATCAAGTATTCTCTATGGACATACCGCATCATGACTAAGAATTCCATGAGAAAAACCTCATTCGAGCTAGTATATGAATTGGAAGCCAAATTACCCATTGACCTCTGAATTCCCACCCTTCATTTTTCACAACCGTACATGAATGAAAGTGAGGCTCTGCAAGAAATAATTGACCAATCGATAGAATTGGATGAATCTAGGGGGACTTCTTTGGATCAAATGGCATGCAACCAAGAGAATATTAAGGGAATGTTTGATCACAAATCAAAAGAGAGGATTTTTAGTGAAGGATACCAAGTACTATTGTGGGACAAAAGAATGGAGAAACCAGGAATGCACAAGAAGTTTGATAGTTTGTGGAATGGGCCCTATCGGATTATGAGCAAAGCTAGTCTCAACTAATTTATCCTAGCTACACTTGAATGGGAGAAGCTATTGTTAGATGTTAATGGAAGCCTTATCAAATCCTATTTCCCTTATGGGACCTGACCTTGTATCGTATATTAGAGTAGGTAGGTTAGGGAATTTGCATCTTTCATTTCATTTATATATATGTTGAATCATTCATTCATAGTCTTGCATCATTCTCATTTTTACATAATGAATACATGGTAGGAAATTGCACTTAATATCATTGCTTTATCATTTTGTAGCTAAGGAAAAAAAATAATTCAGCATGGTTTTGGATTTATCACTGAAAAATAGTGGATCACATCCACCAACAAATACTTCTAAAGGGTGTTATTTTTTGAAGTGGGTGTAGGATTACAGGTCTTGAAAAACCAAATATGTTGATGTTCTCATGCGCTCTACACTAAGCACATGTCCTCATGTTGGATCCAGATGTTATCCCCCCCATGCCTACGGGTAACTAGAGGAGATCATGTATCGTGGCTTGTAATGGAGAACATGATCCTAACCATGATTATGATCAACATGTCCACAAATGGTATCCCAACATCCCCCCTCATTCACCTTTACAGCTAAAATTCAATCAAGGCTCATCTCATTCAAGCAACCCAGAGTATGGGAGATGCTAATCCATCATCACCATGATCTATGTTAGTCATTATTTCATGCAAAGTGTTGTGCTTTATTTTCCATGCATGTGGATGAGGATATTTTCTTGAAGTTGTATAATGGATCATTGGTTTGGGAAATTGTGTCAATTTCCTTGTTTCATCTTAGTGGTCAACTTTTGTTCCCTAGTCCCGTGTTGTCACCACCCAAGGAAAAGGGGTATTGTTGGGGGGGGATCTCAAGGGTAACATTATATTCCCCTCCATACTTAACACTTTATATCCCAGATCCTCTCATAGTGTACTAAAATTCAGTAATGGTTCATGGTCCATTCTCTCATGAGAAGAGGGGATGAAGGCCCAAAGGTTGTTTCGCAATTGCTATGAAACGAATAAGAAACCGATGCTAAAGAAAGAAAGGAATGATATAAAAGAGGAAAAACAAAATATAGTCCAAGCTTGAGCTCTACTCTTTCAGTCCTCACCCCAGTCCAAAAAATGCAGTGCTAATGGCTTGAAACCTTACAAAGGGGACTAGAAAATATATAACAAAGAAGGACTTAGAAAAAGGAAAACAAGGGGGATTGGAAAAAAAAGAACATAAATATGGGGTAAATCAAGAGAAAGCGCAACCTCCACAAATGTGCTCATATAAATGGATTCAATGACACCATTAGCCATGAAGTACGCTATAAAACCATGTCACTTTCACACTTACTCTTGAAGGGTTTTTACTTTCCCTTGTCACTCTCAGGACCTATCCCTCTACCTGGGTTATTTTATTTCCTGTGTAGGTGGCACACCTAATAGGGTTGGATGAAGGCCCTCCCATACTTAAAATTTTTAACTCACATGGGGTTCTAGGCTAATGCTTGAAGGGGATACTGATATGAATTATCTTACATGGATTATATCTTAAGTTGCATCTTACTTTGCATGTTTTAAGGACTAATGTTTCTTATGAACTTTGGCTAACCATGTTTTATACTTTGATTTGTTTTGGATTGTTGATAAATTGGGTTGGTTTTCATTGATGTCAACCCTTGAAGCAAGTCTAGTAGAAAATTATGGTAGCCTCATAGGTATGATTAAGGAACCCGAGTCAGTTCAAGGTATTTGGACATGAAGGTCAGTGAATATACAAGTAAGACTATCATGGATATATAGTATATTTTGTGTCGTTTTCGGTGATATGTGGTATGTCATGTAGTTCTTCACGGTTGAGGAGATATGGCTTAGTGAATTTGGAGAACCATCATGAGTTATCTAGAATCTCCTAGAAGAAGTTTACTAGTCAAAGTGGTTGTAACTAAGAGTTAATCATGGGTTAAGTTGTTGCAATATGAAAATAATTAAAAATTAATTAGTTGCAACAAGAAGTGATGAGTTTACTATTTATGGATAAAGTGATTGCAAGTGGGTAAATTAGTTGAAAGTGAGTTAGCCCTGAAAGAGGGAAGTTGGGTAAGACAGTTAGAAGATAACCCATAAAGGAAGCCACTTGGAGAGTATAAATAAGAGAGAAAGGGACTCCCATGAGAATCTATTGAGCACATAAAATATCTATTGTTGTGAAAGGTTTATTGCAGGTACTCATTGATACATCTAAAGTTGTGCAAGTCTGGGGAAGAGAAGGTAGAGTGACAAAAAGGTTTTGTAGCCATAGTGAAGAGTGAAAAGATTGTGAAAAACCCCAGTTAGGGTCATCCCCATGGGTCACATAGTACACTTCCTGCGAGGCACCCCCATGGGTTTCGTAGAGCCTGACATGAGAAGCCCTACCTAACACCTCGCCTGCATCACATGAGGCACTATCATACCTGAGGATGAGAGGTGATTCAGGTTGTAAAGGCTGAGCAGAGGCTACAGGAAGTTCAATAGTGACCAGCTACATCAGATCTATATACAGGTTCAAAAGGTATGCTATATGATTATTTGTAGTTGGCTGTTGTTGTTTTCATGAGATATGGTTATGGGAGATTGAGGATTTTCCCTAGAGATATTATTGGTTGTATGGTACATATTGTATGAGATATATCTACAGAGGTACAATGTTGGTATGTTTAGTATTTATCATTGGTACATCTTGTTGGGTTGATTGTTGAGGCATATCTTGTATTTCTTGGTACATGGTTGAAAGATTTTGGTTGAGGAGTGATGTTGAAGTTGTTGGTACAGTTTGAGGCTCCATAATAGTGAGGTTTTGATGTTTGGTTGATGTGAGGGTTTATTATACATGGTTATGATTTTTTGCATATGTATGGCACATGATTAGAGAGAAATAGTTGCACATGGTTTGAGCTATATTCTTGTGATATTGGGTACCTATGAGATATATGTTATCATATCTGATATGTTGAGGAGATGATTGGTATAGGTTGTTGGTACAAGTTGACTACAGTTTATTGGTACAGGTTGACTACAAGTTATTGGTACTGGTTGAATACAGGTTATTGGTACATGTTTACAATGACAGATTTCATAGTGACAGACTGACAGTGGTTTCAACAGTTATTTGACACTTATACTTCAGGGTGGTTGGATGAGGCAAGGATGGTTGGATGTATCCACCTTCCAGTTGTAGCTAGAGAACATAGGTGGTTGTAGCCTCCTTCTGGTTGGAGCCAGAGAATCAGGGATTTGTATCTTCCTTCAGGTTGGAGCCTGAGAAACTAGGGGGTTGTAGTCTCCTTCCAGTTGCAGCTGGAAAAAAATGAAGTTGGAGCTTCCTATGAATGTATTTCTTTTGAAAATATAAGAAAATCATTCTATGGTTTTCTCTTGCATTGGGTTTCCATGTAAAATTATTGGTGTACTGTGTTTATGTGTGATTTCTTATTGTTCATTACTTATGCATACTTCTCATATGGAATGTTATTGATAATCTTCTCATAAAGTAAACATTGTGGTTAAAAAGGATTAAAAAGTATTAATATTGATTCACCCCCCGCACTTCCTCTCAGTATTCCAACATGGATGGCCCTAACATGGTTCTTTGAGGGACATCCTAGGATTGTACCCAAGAAGTTGTGCCTTTATTGTAGGACCTTAGCACGTGTGATGGAGAGAAGTGGGTCATCCAGTGACTCACCACACTCAAATATTGGCTCTCACATCCTTAGAACCCAGAATGATGGACATATGGGCTTGATAGAAGCACAGTGAGTCATGATTGCACATAGATGGGTTGGAATCCCCACAGGTTGGGTAGAGTACCTCGAGACTTATTTTGCACTAGGACTAGAGACGTTGTAATAGAAGACATTCATAGACATTGCAGAGATGACATGTAGCTTCCTAGAGCCTGGATGTTGGCCTTGGGTCCTGGACATTTTCCATGTTATGGTGATGATGTCACCTTATAGGGTATGATGAAGCTAGGGTTTGATGCATATATGGGGTATTAATGAAACATGGCATGATTTTGATGAGGAGAGACATCAGTTTCTACCACCCTACTCTAGATTTATGCCACATGGCCTTTGGATGCCCCCTTCTTTCTGAAAGGGCCTTGACGTCCCACACGTGTGGGATATTTTGATTTATTTTTGCACTTTTAGCATTTGTAAAGGTAAAATGAGGGGTTGGCACCACTTGTAATTTTTTTTGACAAATTATGTGGAAAAATATGTGAGGTTAGCCTCATATAAAAAGGCTAAACCTCACTTTCATTTTATCATCATCACTTCTCACCTTTGTGAGACTACACTTCTGACATTTTGGCCCTATATGGGTAATTAGCTCTTCTCTCTCATGTGATATGCTTAGAAGGTCTCTTATGGATGGTTCTTGATGATTTTGGATGAATATTTATGCAATTAGGGTGAAAATATATTGGTTTCTTGGATGAACTAAGTGCATTTCTGCAATTATTGTTTATGATATTAATGTTCATGGTGAAATTGTTATTTTATTGCAATAAGTCTTGTTCATAGATGATTTTAGGGGATAAATTTCACAAATGGGATAATTTTCCATGGTTTTTCCCAAAAAAGGATTCGCCAATTTACATTTTTTCTAAAACTGATTCACCCAAATTCCATAGAATAAAATTATATTACCTTAAAAATCGCCAAAAATTTATAGAAAGTATTTAAAATCCTTAGAAATTTGCAATTTAAAGTCACCGGTTTGAAACCTGCAGGGACAAAAAATCCAGCCATGTTAAGGGTTGGTATGGCTTAGGCCAAGTGTGATCCCCGGGTGATTTTGATGGCTTAGATGCCCCTGAGTCACAGTTTCTTAGCCACAGGTTAGTCCCACGTGTCACGGACAAACTAACAAACAAAAAATAAATAATGTATTGTGTTTATAAAAGGCTTACTACAACCATCTAAATCACATTAATTTGTTGCATACACTAAGCTAAAGGTGGCTTAACTTACTCATAGATAACATCTAACAATTGGGTAATATTATATTGGATGTATGCTAATTTTTCATGGTCAATTGTTGTATTTCTAAGCATTATTTATTGTTGATATTGTTATAAGACTGGTTTATTGCTGCAATTTGCAACAACTATAACAATCTAACTTGTCTAGTACCTAAAAGAGGTGTTTATTGCATACTTTGACTTGTAAATTGTTATATATGTGCTATAAAGTGTTCTTGTTCTAGGAAGGTACCAAATCATCTTCAAACCTCTTCCTTTCCTTAACCCAGAACAATCTTTCGATGATCAAGATAGGGGGTGATAGGCTTGGCTAATAAACTTGTTATTTGATTCCTCGAGGTCACCAGGAAAGCCTCCCTTATGGTGGACCTCTTACATCATTAAAACGAGGGGAGTCCTTACTAAGGTTACAGTGGTAGGTTCTTCCATAGTTATGCAAGATTTGGGAGTCTTATGTTGGGATTTGCATAAGTACAAATACTGTGATAACATGAGCTACCATTTAAACGACCTTTCAAGATAATTCCTCCAATTTTTTCCACTTTGAAAGCATCGAGATAGATGAAAAATAATATAATGATCCAATCTAGATCATGTTGGCTCTCTATTCTTCATACTGCAGAGAGTTACCTAACTCCTTCTCAACTCTTCTATTTTTCTTCTCCCATGGAAACCATTCACCGTACATATTCCAACTAGTCTTCTCACCTACCTCCTTCATCCACCATTGTTAACATTCCAGTGTCTTGTCTCTTCATTTCCTAACTCAAGATTGATTTCTCTTCCCTAGGTGATTCTTATTTTTTAGTGTGTCCTTTAAAATTTCCTTCTGTAGCACATTTTTTTAAAATATGTTCTCCAATGATTTCCTTTAGATTCCCTTCTATAATGCATGAATGATTCCTCTTGACCATTTATAATTTATCCTGCTCCCAGTTCTATAGTAGTGACTTTGGATTTCTAAAGCCAAAAATGGTTCCATGCAATCCATATTACAAGAATTGGACACCCACAACTCACTCTTGTAGAAACTTTGGAGTTTTGTAGCATAAAGTTCCAACGCCCACATCTTTCTTCTACATAAAGAATTCGTCATTATCTATGGTGTTCCAATTAATAACAATCTTCACTCAAGATATCCACATTATCTTATCCATTTTATCATCTCTTTCCAATTAGGAATCCACATATTATGATGTCTTAAACTCTATATCTATTTAGATAAGCTTGTCTTTCCTTTTCTTGTAATCATGAGTGTTTTCAAATTAGGATATGCAAACTAACCTCAATGCCCCTACATCACTTGATAGTGAGAGATTCATCATAGGTGAACCACTCCCTCTTTGGAAGGATTTCATTTCATTTTAATGTGCAATGAAAAAATTCATTGTCTTGTCAAAGTCAATTGGTTTATCTTGTATCTTCACACCTCTGATGCTTAGGTTAAATGCATTTGGCTATAATTGGATTTATCTTCAAGATTTTCATGAAAAACTAAATCTATGATAGGTGATTTCTTTGGATTTAAGTTGTAGTTTCCATATGATCTGATGTGGTATCCACTCCTTCAAGCTTGAAGTCAAGATCTTTATGGTTTTCCAAACTAGTTTAGATGCTTACCTTAAGAGTGTCAATAACCTTTTTTTAGTGGGGTGAAGGTCAACAATAAGTAACTATATGTATATTATATTATTGACCTGAGATTCAATATTTTCTTTTGTTCCTGAATTTTTTGGGACAAGTTCGAAAAGCATTCCTCTAACTTTAACTAGTTTAATTGATCACTTTAATCACTCTTTTCTTATCATAAATCATTTAGGTCTAGTCGTAAATCTATTTTTAAAATACGTCAACTTTCATTTATAAATATTCTTCTATTTTCTCTAAATTCTACAACAAAACTATAGAAACAAGGATTCCTTTTAAAACTCCCTTCCTAGTTGTGCTCTTCATCTAAGGTTTTTACCCTACATCTATTATAAAAGAACACAATACATTAAAATAACACTTCAAAAATAAAAAAATTCTCTCCCAAAAATGATCACACCTTTATTTATTCACATACACATTCATTTTATTTATACACATAGCCTAAAATAATTAAATAAAAAACTCCTAACTATAAATATGATTAACAAAACATAAACCAATAACATAGCCTTTTAATAATTAAATAAAAAACCCCTAACTATAAATATGATTAACAAAACATAAACCAATAACATAGCCTTTTAACAAAATTAGTACAAACCTTAAAAATCACACTACCATTACATTATTGGGCATGGAGGTATCATGCTAAAACAATGCAAAAATACCATCACATTATTGGGAATGAAGGTATCATGCTAAAACAATGCAAAAATACTTATTGTAATGATTGTCACACAACCATCACATTGTTGGGCATGAAGGTATCATGCTAAAACAATGCAAAAATACAAAATACTTGGTGTAATGGCTTGTACATTTATGTTTAAGTTAAAGACCATATAATTACACTTTATCATGATAATTGCATTCACCATGAAAAGGCACAAATGATACATGCATAAATTAATGACATGTAAACATAGGGTTAAACATTTCATTATGTATGGGAGAATTGAATCATCACCAATATCGGTTAACCAATCAATAACAAAAACTTTTACTAAAGTTTTCATATTTTTAAACATTTTTTTTTAATTAAATTTCTTAAAAAATTAAATACAATTAACTATTTCAAAACATGTTTTCATATCCCATTCTATATATAACTAATTGTTTGTATTTTTAAACATTTTTATTTTTATTTTAATTAAATTTATTTAATATATAAATACAATTAACTCTTTCAAAACATGTTTTCATATCTCTCTTTCTATATATACCACTTTCAACCTCTTTCTATAAGATCCTTCTGTATGTTTATATATGTATATGACCCTCCTTGAAGTTTAGAGTTGTCCTTTTGTAGTAGTGATATATTTGTATCTGCATATGACCCTCCTTGAAGTTTAGAGTTGTCCTTTTGGAGTAGTGATGAATGATGATAATAGTTGATCTAGACATTTCCATATACCATGTACACATTAAGATGTGCCCCTGGACCAAGTGTTTAATAATTTGTTTCCTTTTAGGAGTTTGAAAGAAAAAATAAGTCCTTGGCGTTGTTGCATCTCACGTGTCTTTAAAGGGTTTTCAAAGGGCCTTCTAGAAGTTTGAAAAGAAACACAATTATTTTATGATTATTTTATGTTGGATTACTATATTGATCTTTGATGATGGGTTTTTATTATAAGGAATGGCCTATTAAATAAATCATATAAATATCACAATAATAAATAATAAAAAGAGATCATAATATATAAATAATATAAATATTATTATAATAAATAATGAATCATATAAATATCACAATAATAAATAATGAATCATATAAATATCAACTCATTGTCGTTGTGTTCTCTAGCAAACCCCTGATTTATTAGAGAGATTCCCTTTGAGTGGAAGACAAGAGATTCCCTTTGGAGACATTGCAAGTTCAAAACACATGTCATGGTCACATTGTTCCATGCTTATAATGGATTTTACAATAAAGCCTTTGACAATATCCATTATTTACATACTTTAAGTCCTAATGATTTTTTCCCTCATAAGCTTTTAATTAAGGATTCATGGGTTTTTAATTAAGGATTTATATCCCAGGTCGTCAATCCCAATCTCCCAACATTATTGTTAAATGATGATAATGCTTTTCACAAATTTAAATATTTAAATGACACACTTTATGAAACACTTTAATTTAATATTTGGGTTAAAGATTTGTATTCAAAAGTTAAAAAAAAATAGGTTTATTTGTGCAAAGATGCATAACTATATGTCCACCATCTTGACTTTCATGAGGGTGTATTTGTGCCATTATTATTATTATTGAGTTGCAACTTCAAGCAAGTAGTATTGTTACTTTATTCATATGAATAAAATGTTAATGATGTGGATATTTTATCAAACACCATGGTTTCATATTTTGGTTAAGGATTAATATCATAAACATAAGAACTTGATTTTTATTCTAATCTCCAATTGATCTTACTAGATTGAACAACTCCTTTTATAAGACTTAAATATTCATGACATATGTACCTTACCAAACATCATTGTCAATTGTCTCAGCAAGCACTCACATCCACAAGTAAAAGGTTTTTTATTCCAACCCTCAACCAGTCTTGTAAGCTATTATTTGAATATAGAGAGTAATAAATTCCAGGTGTGAGGAGGAATATACGAATTCTCAAAGCAAATATTAAAGTAGCGTATGCATGGGATTTGAGGATGGGTGTGGACAATGAAGTAAAGAATTTAGTGGTTGAACAAGGAAACATCTTGAGATCAAGGACTAACAATCATGTAATCATTATTGGGAATTCTTATATAATCATTTGGGATTAAGACATGTAAAAACTCCCTTAGCTCCAAGGATATCACAGATATTCTAATGCATCAAACCCCTTGCTTGCAAATTTCAAGGAGACAAGTTATATCAAGTGAAACACATATTGAACACTACTACGATGTGGGGTTGTAGCATCATAGATTTGCATCATTACATCCCTCAAGCCCCTTGCTAGATTTATTTTTTGTTTCTAAGCATGCATCATATTTTTGCAACATTATGTTGTATATATATTCACTTTGTGTCATGGAAGCAACACAAACTCAACACAAATACAACATGCACTCCATCTATGTGTTAGAATAGTTAATGCACGTTCAATGCAATCTTGATGTAAAACTAAAAAAAATGACATAAATGAAGATTTGTGTCACCCTACATGTGAAATTAAAATATAAAGTGAAAAAAAAGGTCCCCTCATTCCATTTTCACACGAGGGTGTGGGAAAAATATTTATGGTGTATGTGTCCAGATTATAGACAACTCAACAAAATGACTATTAAAGATAAGTTTCATATTCATTTCATTAATGAATTACTAGATGAATTGCAAGGAGCAATTTTCTTTACCAAGTTGGATCTCCATTGTGGATATCATCAAATCAAAATGAGGCAAGAAGACATCCCCAAAACAATGTTTAGAACACATGAAGGTCATTATGATTTTTTGGTGATGCCATTTGGCCTTACTAATTGATATGTAAATGAGGGATTTATAGCCCACTCACTTCACCAACATAGATACCTTTGTGGAAATTTAATTTATGTTCTCTATCTCAGTATTATACATAGAGCTTTGTCTACACAAAAGCCACTAGGCCTCTATTCCTTTGTGATTCTTTATAATATCTCTTCTTTGTCTGTTGCAAGGCCTCTCCCTGCTTGTACCATGCACACTACAATCAGTTAGTGACCCCTATGTTCTCAGGCTTGTCTGAACATGGGAAACTAGTTGTCAATGCAATGGTAAATTCTTTGTTCTTGATGAGCCATCCACTCTTGTACCTCCACTTTGAATATCCTATGGTCCAGTGGTTGGGAAATCTATTCATCAATCATTTATCAAGGTTATGTTCGCCAAGCCTCATGAATAGACCAAGAAACAACGAAGAAAATCACTCCACATACAAATGAGTTGACTAGAAATGGAGCTAAATGATAAAAGGGAGAATTGGATAACTAGTGGTGAAGAGAAATGCTTGAAGAACGAATTGGGCAACTCGCACCATCTAAAAACACCCAGGAAACCTTTAGATACATCCGACAACTTCTAAATTCACCTAGTAACTTCTACATACACCTAGGAAGGTGTGAATTCACCCAACAAATTTTAAATATGCCCCACCAGTTATAAATGTGTTCGAAAACTTCTAAATTTGCACAGGATTATAGGAATTCACCCAACAACTTCCAAAAACACCTGGCAATATCTAAAACGTCGAGAAACCTATTAGAATGGGCAAAATAATTGTAGCTCATCCAAGTTGTGTCGAATGAAAATCGGAAGATGAGTCGAAAGAGAGGCAAGTCGAGTTGGAATCCAAGAAAGTCGAGCAAGTTGAATTCACCCAAGTCAGGTTGACCAAATGAGACAAACCGACTAAAAGAGACCACGATCGAAGTGTGGGTGGATTGGGTCAACTATGGATGGTTTTCAATCAAATGAGGAAGGGGAAATCAACCAAGAAAGAACCTCGTCGGAAATGGGTCGACCTAGAATTAAAATAAATAATTAAAGGAAAATTTGAGAACCAACCACGAAGGGAAAACCTTGGAAAGTTGGATTTAACAACCAACAACTAAAGAGAAAATGTAAGGGCGAATTTGACATCTGGTGGCATGGAAAAAAATGATTTGAGGGAGGATTCGATAACCAATTGTGTAGCAAAATAGTCTTTCAATAATTTTGGCAACCCACGACGATTCAAAACGTCTTAGAGGTCGAGTCTGGAATTCAACGACAGGGGAAAACATTTGGGGTGAAATTGGTAGTGGGTGAAACTGTAAAAACGTGTATATGGCTCGTGGGTAGCTAATGGATGCTCAAATAACCCCATACTTTGATATATATTCCATCTAAGATTTATGAGCAAAGGGGAAAACACCCCAGCAATAAAGACTTCAACCCAATGGTATTCAATTCAATCAGAGGGAGCTAAGCCAACAAGAAAATAATGAAATCGACCAACAAGAGTAATCAATCATCCCATGAACAGATCAACTTCCCATGGAGTGACAATTACAGTCCCTATAGATAATAATGCCTTAACAATTGTTTTACATTCCTAGACATTGTACATTCAACTAACAAAACCAAATTTAGTAGCAATCGGTCTTCAACTTCAATGTGAAACAGACAATGGACATTAGACAGTGGTCGTGGCTCTTCATCTTCATTAAAAAAAAATTATAGGTAGCAATTAAACACATGGGAATCCATATCTCATCTCAAAAATGAAAAACACAACAATTGTTTTCTCAACATAATGAAATCAAACACAACCAGTCACCAGTGAACTCATAAATTTTATACTAGAAAACCAAACGAGAAAAACTAGCTTCGAATGGGGCTCAGTATTTTACTATGGAAATCTTTCATTACACTGCATTCATGGCTTACTATGCCTCCTCTTCTCCTGGCCAAAATACCCCTTGCAAAATGAGAGTGAGGGAAGAAATAAGGAGAGTTGGGGGTAGGGGGGAGGCCAATAGACCTAACCCTTCGTTTCCCATCCCTCAGCCTTCTCTCTTGTTCAATTATTAAATTACATTTTATTTTTCATTTTCCTCTCATGTTCTCATTTTTTCCTATCATATTTTTCAAATTTACATTCCTTTACAAGGTTTATTGACCTTTATCAATTTTCAATTTAATATTACAAGTACTGAGTCTTACACCCATTCGTCGGTATTGATCCATTTCAGATCACACCTCCCCATTGAGAGACTTTTGGCCCCCAAAAGCTCAAGGAAACTAATATGGATCATTGTATGTCTGCCTTCTCCTCTGGAACATGGATCTGACTCTAGCATATGGAAATAGATCTGACTCTAGCTCTAGCTTTGGCTATTGGCTCTAGTCCCTCGCTATGGATCTAGCTCTAGTTTTGGCTCACTTGTTCCTTCATTATAGAAGCCTCCTCACTGACTCTTAGCTCTACAATCTCCAAATCCGAACCCTAGACTCAACACTCATTCTCATCTCCCTCTCTGTCTTGGAGACAGTCCATTTTGGAAATCATGAAGCCATGTCAAATGTTGGTGTATGTCTAGTGTGACCCCAGGAAGATTCTATCATGTAACAACTCCTCTAGAGAAGTGTGGCTACATTCCTTTGCTAGGATCAATTTCTTCTCATCATGGAAACAACCCTTCATTTCCATGTCACTCTAATGATCAATTTGTATACCCCTACATGTTGGTTGTAGGAGTTGGTCCATCTGTTGGCATGTTTTACAGGCAGCGTATGCTTGTCATTGATGGAAAGTACAGCAGTGATGATGGCTTGAGTACAACAACGATGATCAACAGCGCAATGATAATCGGGGAAGAGAAGCAACCGTGATCATTGGATCAACAATTCAGAATTCCCGATGGCTGTCAAATCTCAATGTAGACAAGAAGAGCGCGTTGAAGAGGAGGATAGATCTCAGGCATTAAATCCAAGTGCGGGATTCAACCATCTTCGGATCAAGGAGAACCTGCACGTTCTTTAAAGTGAAAGGAGTAGCGGGCTCAAAAAATCCCGAAAGAAGGAGGACCGTCCATCATCAGGCAGGACACATGGGGAAAGATCATCAGTTTGCTGACTAGAGAGTCAAAGGAACAGGGTTCCCTAACCTCTCAAAATTGCGATATGCAAAATCATGACTTAGTCTGAGCCTTCAGATCAAGGTTTGATCTGGACCGTTGATCCCAGTCCACTTCGGAGTTTCGCTAATCAAGAGTTGGAGATGTCAAAAAATAATAACCACAAGAATCCCGAAATCGCGATATGCGGAATCGCGATTTAATCTGAGCCGTCAGATCAAGGTTTGATATGGACCGTTGATCCCAGTCCATTTCGGAGTTTCACGGATCGAGAGTTGGAGATGTCAAAGAATAATAACCACAAGAATCCTGAAATCGCGATATGCGGAATCGCGACTTAATCTGAGCCGTCAAATCAAGGTTTGATCTGGACCGTTGATCCCTGTCCACTTCAGAGTTTCGTTGATCAAGATTTGGATATGTCAAAGAATAAAAACCACAGGAATCCCTAAATTGTGATATGCAAAATTGCGATATGCGAAATCGCGACTTAATCACAACTGTCAGATCAAGATGTGATCTAGACCGTTGATCCGACTCCATTTCGGAGTTTAGTGGATCGGGACTTTGAAGTGAAAAGAACACTGAACATCAAGAATGTCGAAATCGCGATTTAATCTGAGCCGTCAGATCAAGGTGTGATATGGACCGTTGATCCGACTCCATTTCAGAGTTTCGTGGATCGGGAATTTGAAGTGACAAGAACACTGAACATCAAGAATGTCGAAATCGCAAAATGCAAAAATGCGAAATGATCTGAGCCGTCAGATAAAGTGTTGATCGGGACCGTTGATCCCACACCATTTCGGGGTTTCGGGGATCGTGACTTGGAGAGTCGAGATGTCTCATCTCCAGATTCATGAAATGCAAAATCGCGAAAGCGCCTTATGCATAAGGCTGTGGTCACAGCCCTTGGTCACATCGGTGAGAGATGGAGGAAAGAGCTAGAGAAACCAAGCTCCTTTTCGGGGATTGCGACTAGGAATGTCGAGACACATGGTCACACAAATGCCGAATTGCCGAATGCCGAAATGAATGCAAGATACCTCTTGGAATCAATCCAACGGTGCGGGTGAATTTGAACAAGATCGGAGGGCTACTGTAACACGACACAATGTAACTTCCAGAAACCACTGATGGTTTCTGCCAGAGGACTCAAAGAAACTTCGGGATGATTGACAGAGGAGGTGAAGAGTCTCAGGGAATCTTCAAGAGGGATGAAGATGTTCGTGGAGGCGATTGACAGCTGGATGAGCATTGAAGCCTGTAACTGGAGCAGAGAAGGTGAGCTCAACTGTCACAGAGAAGATGAAGAGTCTCAAACAACCAAAGAAGCTGAAGAGTCACGATGATGATCAGACAGAACACTCAAGTTGTGGAGGATTTTGGCGCGGAGTGAGGATGAAGAGGCATTGCGAATATTGCATGCAGAAAGACAACAGAGACTATAAGAATGTGGAAAAAAGAAGAGATGAGGGTTGTCGTCGTGGGGAAGGATTCAAGTGTGAGCAAGGAGGTAGAGCGCAGGTGCAGAAATGCAAAATAGAGGAAGGTTTCATTGAAGGGATATGGTGCAGAGAGTATAAAAGGTAGAAGAATAGAAAGTACAAGGGGCGTGCAGAAGACACTGATGCAGACAGAACAAAGTAGTGTAACAAAACAACAACAAGGCTGGTAAGCCATTGAATAACTTTATATCACTGTAATAAGTTTTAGTAACAAGGAATTTATATATCAGGGTGGTTGGGAGGTTTTAGGGAGGACTGGTGTCCTCAAAGGTTCAAGTGGGTGCTTGAACTCAAGGAGTTGGTGCTTCCTTCTAGTTGGTGCTAGAGAAACCAGGGAGTTGGTGCTTCCTTCTAGTTGGTGCTAGAGAAACCACGGAGTTGGTGCTTCCTTCTAGTTAGTGCTAGAGAAACCAGGGGGTGGGTGCTTCCTTCTAGTGGGTGCTAGAGAAAATAGAGAGTTGGTGCTCTCAGCAAGTTGCAACTTGCAAAACCAGAAGTTGTAGCCTCACAATGAGTTGGTGCTCCTATGTATGATAATGTAAAGAATGTAGATAATACTTATCATATAAAGAAAAAGAGGTTTTTACCCTGTATGGGTTTCCTCAGGAATTATATGTCTCTGTCTTTCTCATATATGTGACTGATGTTGAATGTGCCTTTGTTTATTTCTCTGCATTATTGTGATCATATTTGAGTTCCTTGTAAAGATTTTAAAAGAAGCATAATTGTTTAAGCACGGTAACAACTGATTCACCCCCCCCCTCTCAGTTGTCTAACACCATCCACTGGAAAGTCATTATTCAACCAATGGGTGATGAAAGAGATGGAATCCCATGCTTGAGATCCTTCTCTTCTCTCTCAAAATTCCATCACATAACTATGTGCTTCGTTGTTGAGGATGATCTCTTGTACTGCTACAACTCTTTGGGCCACATATTCTCCTTTAATAGGAGACATGGGTAACTCATCACCTCTTTCTTTCTTCACTCTCCAAACTCTTCTCTTTGTTGTTCGGTTTTTGGGGTAAATCTCTAGGTGAAGCCACCAACACTTTGCTTCCCAATGTCCACTCAACTTGCAGTGGTGGAAAATTTTTATGTGTTTGTTACAAGGATTGCTTGACATACTCCTCCTCTCCAAGCTCCTTTGAGAGTGTTGTTGGAATGGAGAAGCCTTCTTTCCCTTCAACTTCTAGGAACAATCATACTTGCAGAACATGGATTTCTTCTTCTAGTAGGTTACCTCATAATGGTCTTTTTTCAACAAAAAGAACATGCATTTGCATACCAACAATTGTGTATGGTATGGCCTCTCTTCTTGCAAAAGTGACAAACAAGAAATGTCTTGTATAAATTGGAACTCTTGGTCTTCTTATTCTTCTTTCTTTTGTTGATTAGTGTGTTTTTGTCTCAGGGTTCAGTTGTGGGTTGAGTCTGCAAACTCTCCTTATTGTTTCTCTCCTTCAATATTTCACAAGAATTTTGACGTGGTGGTGAGATGACACCTTCACTCACTATTGTTAATCCTTCTCCTGATGAGCAAGCCAAATATGACATGTTGTTTTCCTTCACGAAAATATTTTTCTTCATGGTGATGGATTTTTCACTACTACCATCAAATCCTAGGCTTTCATGCTTGGACCAGGGTGTAGCTATAATGGGGCTCATGATGCCTTGTCTCCTTGTTCATAGCCCTTGTCCATCATATCCCATTTTTCTTAGAATTTTAGAGCCAATACCTCTAGTATGCTTCTCAAATTCTCCAAGCTTCTCTTGATAGGTGTCTAAGGAAGGTGAGCTTACGAAGGTGGTCTCAGTCATGGTGCTAGTATCTGCAGTGGTCACGGAAGTTTGCCTTGCTTTTCTATGATCTTAGACAATTGCTTGAATCCTTTCCAAGGCCTTTCCTTCTCTTCCAACTCTGGTTGCAACTGATCCATCATCTACATGAGCCTATCCTCTTGCCATCTATTCAATTGGATGACTTTTTCACCAAGGTACACAAGTTGTGCTCTGTGCTTGTCCCAATATGACATGATTGTTGTGAGGGTGTATTAAATTTATTCAAACTTCTTCTTGATTAATGGCATCAATTGGGAAGATGTCTCCACATTCTTCTGCATCTCTTCCATCCTCTAGTTAAACATATTAACTTGTGCCTTCAATCTCTCGTTCTCTTGTCTAATATCGACATTGTTGGCTCGTAAATCTTCAAACTTGTCTATGCTTGCTTTGCCCATGTTACGGTATACAATATTTTCTTCACGGTCCTAGAAGTCGTGTCGCGATCAAGGATGAAATTTCTCTGATACCATCTGATACGTAAATGAGGTACTTATATCCCACTCGCTTCACTAACATGGATACCTTTGAAGGAATTTAATTTATGTTCTCTATCTCAGTCTTATATAGAGAGCTATGTTTACACAAAATCCATTAGGCCTATATTCCTTTATGCTTCTGTATAATTTCTCATATATGTCTGTTGCAAGGCCTCTCCCTACTTGTACCTTGCACACTATAATCAGTCGATGACCCCTCTATTCTCAGGATTGTATGAACATGAGAAACCAGTAGTCAATGCAATGGCATATTCTTTGTTCTTGATAAGCCATCCACTCTTGTACCTCCACCTTGAATAACATGTAGTCTAGTGGCTAGAAAATCTATTCATCAATCATTTATCAATCCCATGTTCGCCAAGCTTCATGAATCGACCAAGATAAAATGAAGAAAATCACTCCACAAATGAATGGGTTGACTGACAATGGAGCTAAATTATTAGAGGGCGAATTGGATAACCAGTGGTGAAAAAAAAATGTTTGAAGGACGGATTGGGAAACTCACACCCTATAAAAACACCCAGAAAACCTTTAGATACACCCGACAACTTCTGAATTCACCCACTAACTTTTACATACACCTAGGCAAGTGGGAATTCACCCAACAACTTTAAATATGCCCCCCCCGCCCCACTTATAAATGTGTCTGACAACTTCTAAATTTGCACAGGATTATAGGAATTCACCCAACTTCCAAAAACACCCATCAAGATCTAAAACATTGTGAAACCTCTTAGAAACATACAACATAATTGTAGCTCACCCAAGAGGATTCAAATGAAAATTGGAAGATGAGTCGAAAGAGAGGCAAGTCAGGTCGAAATCCAAGAAAGTCCACCAAGTTAAATTGACCCAAGTCGGGTCGACCAAATGAGACAGACCAACTAAAAGATACCTCCGTCGAAGTGTGGGCGGATTGGGTTGACTATGGATGGTTTTTAGGAAAATGAGGAATGGGAAATCGAACAAGAAAGAATTTTTTCGAAAATGGGTCGACTTGGAATTAAAATAAATAATTAAAGGTGAATTTGACAACCAACCATGAAGGGAAACCTTGGAAAGTTGGATTTAACAACCAACAATTGAAGAGAAAATGTGAAGGGTGAATTTGACATCTGATGGCATGGAAAAAAACACTTTGAGGAAGTATTCGACAACCAAATGCGTAGGAAAAAAATCTTGCAGCGATTTTGGCAACCCACGATGAGTCAAAATTTCTTGAAGGTCGAGTCTGGCATTCAATGACAAAGGAAAATGTTTGGGGCAAAATTCATAGTGGGTGAAACTGTAAAAAAGTGTATATGGTTCGTGGGTAGCTAATGGATGCTAAGACAACCCCAAGTTTTGATATATATATTCCATTTAAGATTTATGAGCAAAGGGGAAAACACTCTAGTAATAAATACTTTGACCTAATGGTGTTCAAGTCGACCAGAGGGACCTAAGTCGATAGGAAAATAATGAAATCGACTAGCAAGATAAATCAATCATCCTATGAACAATTCAACTTCCCATGGAGCGATAATTACATTCCATGTAGATAATAACTCCTTAAAAATTGTTTTATATTCCTACGAAATGTGCATTCAACTAAAAAACCAATTTTAGTAGCAATTGGTCTTCGACTTCAACGTGAAATAGAAAATGGACATTAGATAGTGGTCGTGGCTCTTCATATTCATTAAAAAACAATTATATGAAACAATTAAACTCATGGGAATCCATATATCATCTTAGAAATGAAATAGACAGCAAACTATTTCTCAACATAATAAAATCAAACACAACCAGTCACCAGTGAACTCAAAATTTTTTCACAGGAAACCCAAATGGGAAAAACCATCTTAGAATGGGGCTCAGTCTTTTCACTATGGAAATATTTGGTTACGCTACATTCATGTATTATTATGCCTCCTCCTATCATGTCCAAAATACCCTTTGCAAAATGAGAGGGAGGGAAGAAATAGGGAGAGTTTGGGGGTAGGGGGAAGGCAGACAAACCTGGCCTTTTTTTTCCCATCCCTCACCCTTCTCTCCTATTCAATTATTAATGATCCGGATTTATGTAGGAACACAATGAAATACAGAAATACACATAAATG
>JZKD02S1680619.1:114581-138070 GCA_000966675.3 Picea glauca
CAGAGAATGGAACTTCTTCTTAGTGAAGGTCTTGGTGAAGATGTCTGCAGTGTGTTCTGTTGAAGGACATAACTGTAGGTCGATGATCCCCTCATGTACTAAGTCCCGGATGTAGTGCATGTAGATATTGATGTGATTCGTGTGTTGCCTCTGAACTGGATCCTTGTAGAACTTCAGAGTGCTCTGGTTATAACACCAGATGATGATCGACCAATGAAACTAAATGCCCAACTTAGTGATAAAATGTTGTAGCCACATAGCCTGAATGGTTATGTTAACTACCCGTCTGTACTCTGCCTCAACTGAATATAGAGAAATAGCATCCTACTTCTTGCTCGACCAAAAAATAGGCCCGGAACCAAGACTAAATTAGTAACCAGGTGTGGACTTGCGATCAATGCTATCTCCATCCCATTAAGAATTAGTGAACCCGATGAGGTCCAATGTAGATTTTTTTTCATAGTGAATCCCAAAGATGATGGTGCCCTATACGTATCGAAGGGTATGCTTTGCAGCCTTCCATTGTAGCTCATGTGGCTCCTACATGAACCTGGAGACTACTCCAACTACATAGGAGATGTCTGGTATGGAGTGTGTGAGATACAAAAATATCCCCACTAGTTGTATGTACAGTGTGTTTTCCACCAGTGGAGTGTCCCCACCATCCTCAAGTCTAACTCCTAATAGAAAAGGAATCAAGGAAAACTTTAGTCTATCATGTGAAATCTCTCAAGGAGATCTCGTGCATACTTGGCCTAAGAMGATTTGATTCCTGATGCATCTTGACTGATCTCGAGTTGAAGGAAGAAATGTAGTGGACCCATGTCCTTCATCACGTAGATGTCATGCATAATCCTCTTGAATACAACAATCATTGWAGTCGAGCAACCGATGATCAGCAAATCACCAACATACAGAACTAGGAGTAGAATTGAATCAGTTGTCCTGAGCATGTAAACATTTGGGTCAGACTTACAATGTACAAAGTTTTGTGACAATAGGTAGGATTCCATCTTGGAATACCATGCCCTCGAGGCTTGCTTGAGGCCATAAAGATACTTCTTCAGTCGACATACCAAAGATGAATCCTGTAGAAATCCCTAGGGTTGCTCCATACATATCTCCTCAAAGATATCATCGTGAATAAGTTCATTCTTCACGTCCATCTGATAGACTTCCCATCCCTTGGTTTCCACAATGGAAAGTGTCAAATGTATGGAATCCATATTCACTACTGGAGTGACGGTCTCATCATAGTCAATGTCCTGTACCTGTTCAAAGCCTTTGGAAACTATCCTGGCTTTGTATCTACTAACATGTCCATCCACTACACTCTTGGTCCTGTAGAACCATCTGCACCTGATGAGTTTCCTTTCTGAAGGAAGGGGAACCAGATCCCAAGACTGATTCTTGAGGAGGGAGTTGTACTCCTCCCGCATGGCGGATTCCCAAAAGAGATTTCCTAGTAGCCTCGCCATAGCACTATGGATATAAATACCAAACTAAGAAAATATGCCTGGGTGGCATCGGTTCAGTGGCAGTGAGTGCAAGAGGAGGCTTCTCGAAATCACATTGAGTCCTCCTAGTATCGGTTGGATCCCCAACAAGATCTCTTGCATCCTAAAGAGTAGTCTTGGCCCACTTGGGCCTCTGCTCTGGATCTGGCTCTGCAACTCCCTCTGCATGCATTGACTCTGCATGTGACTGTACTGACTCGGTATCTGAATCATTTGAATGCTTTGAATCGGAACTCTCATTTGAAGAAGAGTTGGCATGTGCATGTTCATCATCTCTGATAGTTGGAAGAACAAAAGTGTCTGCATGCGACTGTTGAGGTACATGTGAGACACGTTCCTCGAATTGGACACTACACTCAATGATGAGTTGGTTCAAGGAAAGATCAAAGAGTCAGTATCCCTTCACATCTTCTGGGTATCCAATAAAGATACCCTCTGTGCTTTTTGGATCAATCTCCTTCCTCTTCTCAGAGCGAATCCTGGCCCATGCACAGGAACTGAATATGCGGAAGTGGGTCACTTCCAGTTTGAGGCCGCTCCAAGCCTCGTAGGGGGTATTATCCTTGACAGACCTATGGGGAGATTTGTTTTGGATGTATGTTTCACAATTAAGTGCTTCATCACATAATATCTGTGGAAGTGACTTTGCTTGTAACATGCAAGATTCCATCTCTTTTAGAGATCTATTTTTCTTCTCAACAACTTTGTTTTGTTGTGGAGTATAGGGAATCGTGTGATGCAACTGAATCCCGTCTTCATGAAAAATATTTTGCATCTCATGGTTGACATACTCTCCCTCACTATCTATTCGGAGGACTTTGATTTTCTTTCCTGATTGTGTTTCAAAAAGGGCTTTGAAATCTTTGAGGTGTTGAAAGACCTTTGATTTTTGCCTGAGAAAGAAAGTCCATGTGAAGCGTGAGAAATCATCAACAAAAACGAGCATGTACCTTGATTTATTGATTGATTGATATGGAAAAGGGTCCATTAGATCACTATGGATCAGATCTAAAGGAAAGGAGGCCTTTTGAGTCTTTCCTTTGTCGAATTTCTTTTGAGGGTGTTTTCCAAGAACACATCCCTCACAAATTCATTTGGAGAAGTGGATGTCAGGTAGACCATCAACCATTCACTTCTTGCTAAGATTTTGAATATATATTAAATTTAAATGCTTGAACCTTTCATGTCATATCCTACTGCTTTCATCAACATGGGTAAGCAGTAATGCAAAATCTGGTTCAATAAATTCAGAAAATGTGTAGAGTTTGGATTGATTATTTACCTTACTAGTAGCAACCTTGGAATTGGTTTGCATGTCATAGATATCCACAACATCAGGTGTGAATACAACTCTCTTTCCATTGTTGGAGTTTGTCATCTCATACATGGAGAGAATATTGACATAAATTTTTGGAACGTGTAGCACATTCTTGAAGCTTCTGTTTGTGAGTTCAATTCTTCATTTACATGTGACCTTGACTGGAGAGTTGTCCCCCATCAAAATAGGAGGACATTTGCATGCATCCAAGGAAGAGTAGACTTATTTTGTGTCTTCCATGTGGTTTGATACTCCTGAATCTACAATCCAAGCATCGGGAGAGGAGTTGATGGCAATCAAAGCATGGCTAGAATTTCCTTTCTTGGGATTCTGATCTTTTGTCATCTTCTTCTTGTCACCCTCGGGGATGTGACCTCCAACGTTGTTTTGTTGAATTATTTAATCCATTTGATCTTTGTTTCTTCATACATGCGGATTCTGGGTTTAATCCTTTATGGAAGTAAGTGCATTTCTCCCCTTTTCTTCGCTTTCCACCTTTGCATCCAGAGGCATCATTGAAGGGTTTTGAGTACCCTTCCTTCTTTGGATTTGCATGTGCTCTCCTTTTGTGTTTTTCTTTAGATTTATGATTTTGATTACCGCTACCATCTTTCATAGTAAGTGCATGCGCCTTTGGGACTTTGATTTTTCCCATATTGATGAGCGTGTTATGCTCTTGTGTTGAAGACTCGATAAAGACCTCAAGAGAGGGCATCGTCCAGGTGGCTCCAAAGGTGAGCCTAAATGAATGAAATTTGGATACAAATATTGAGTATTCCATACCAAGTTTGGAGAGAATGGTAATAACCATTTGTTTCTCCTCCTTAGATTTATCAACCTCGCAAGCCTTGATTTGTGACAGAAAATCCTTATATTTGGTAAAGAAATCTTGGATATTGTCGAAGGTTTTTGGATCCAAAGTGAGAAATTCCACCTCAAGAATGTGTCCCCTCATCTCGTCTTGTTTTACAAAAATCCCTTCCATGGTGGTCTAGGCTTCATTGGAGGTTTTACAGGAGGATATGTGAAAGAGGATTTCTAGAGAAATGAGACTGCAAATAGTTCCAAACGCTTCATTCATTCGATTCAGATACTTGGATTTTTTCTATGGCTGATGTGAGTTCAGTCTCTGTGTTCATTATTAACCTATATAATCCTCTGCTTCGAATATGCACTATCATATTCTCCTTCCATGCAAATAAATTGTATGGTGTAAGAATGAATTCTCTTGGAAATTCCATTTTTCTGTTGTCTTCAATCTTCGGTACCCGCAAAAATAATCTTGTGTGTCTTTTTCCTAGCAATATGTCTTCTCTAATACCATTTAAATGTTTTGAACCTACACAAAAAAGATCTAGATAGCAAATGACATATGCATTTTGCAAAGAAAATATGAGAAAAGAGAAACAGGAGAGAAAGAATGGAATAATTCTCATTAACCAAATGAGTGAATAATAATTTACACATGATATACTTTGTATAACTCAACTGATGCACACTAGAGGAGAATCCAATGCGTCATAATGGTGGTCTAAAGTAATATGGACACACAACAGCAGTTATGGGAGTAAACTACCACCTAATCTAGTCCTAGACAATTATGGGAGTTAACTGCCACCTAGTTTGAGTTAACTAGTCTCTCAGTCTTCAGTTAACTGATTGAAACAGAGTGAAGTGAGGAAATTAGGGAATCATGAGTAATGCGCTAGTCTAGTGATAATCCCAAGGACAATGTGCATTAGCTGGTGATGATCCCAATGTTGCATGGTGATGATCCCAATGTGGCATCTAGACTCCACTCAACTGATGAAACTGAAGTATGAACTGAAGAGAATATTCTCCTAGAGGAATATTCTCCCTAAACTATAGGAGACTGAATAATGATTAGTAAACATAGGGAAAACCTTAGGAAAATAATTCCTAGTTGTGTGTGAAATATCTCCAACAACCTTCTAGTTTGGTTTTCTCCCATTTTGGGTTTCCCAAGATACATCTTGTGTTCATTTGTGTAGATGGTGTGTTCCTTTGTTTGATCCTTCATTTTTCATGTTTAAGTTATTTTCATAAATTTGAGCAATAAGCTAGTGATAATAAATGTGAGATCTAAAGAAGTAAACATGCATGATAAAATATTTTCAAAATAATACAAGATATGTTGTGACAATTTGTTCCAGTCGAATATCTATGGAAGTTTATAGATCAATATTTGTCATTATCCTTACTATAGATGAGTATTCCCAAGTATGCCAAATATTTTGAGTCAATATCCACCATTGAATCATGAGTACTTTTCATACCTTTCTAAGTATAAATTGACATGGGAATGGATTAAACATTTTGTTACGGTTTTTGAAACCTTACAGAATATGTGTTCTCTTGGACTGGACTTTTTTTCCTATTTAATATTCGATTCAAATACAATTATTTCCAACTTTGTCTAGTATGGCATTCTTGAAAAAAAATTGTTTCAAACTAGGAAAATTTTAGGGGTTATATATCGCCTATGGGCTAATTTTCCATGCTTTTTCCAAAAAAAAGATTTGTCAATTTCTATTTTCGAGATTAATTGTCGGATAATCCACAGTTGGTGACAAAAATGACACCAACTGTGGATTATCCGGCAATCAACCTCGAAACTACTCACCATAGAAATTTGAAAACAATAATTTCTATTTTTCTTATTTAAGTGATTCACCCAAATTCTATAGGACAAAATTATTTTACCTTAAAAATAGCCCAAATTTTATAGAAAATATATAAAATCCTTAGAAATTTGTATATTTTTACAAAAATATCACCAAACATTTTATAGTTTATGTTTTAAGGAATAATAAAAAATTTCAAAATTTATACATTATAAAATAAATTTCCATCCTTAAAATTATTCTTATTTCAAACTTTTTCATGTCAAATCAATGCCCACAAAAAATTAACACACACAACAAAGCATAAACTAATTTTAACACACACAACAAAGCATGAGCTAACTTTAACACACACAACAAAGCATGTGTTAAGTGTTAACTATCAAACATGAAAGATAATGATTCACTAAGTTTATGCATTGATACATTGTAATAGGACCCACAGTCCCAATTATTAGTACCTACCTATGGTAGAGATTATTTCATACTGAATTTTGTAGTAGTTTAGCTAATCGATACATTGTAACAGGACCCACAATCCCAATTATTAATACCTACCTATGGTAGAGATTATTTCATATTATTTCAGCTGAATTTTGTAGTAGTTCAACTAATTGTGATGATAGATAGAGTTTAGATTTAAAAGTTTCATTAATTTACGATGTTGGGGTTCAAGAAGATTATTAGATTCTAAGTGGAAAAAATATGGAGATTTAAGATTCGTGAGTTGATGGTTTTTTTAAGGGATATTTGGATCAATGTTCATGTGGTATTTATTCTTTAAAAATATCTATTTAATAATTTAAATTTTATATTTTAATGAATATTGTCTATGTAATTGTATGTTAAATTTTCAAAATTTTAAATTATGTTTGAATTTTTTTTGTTTTCTTATAAAAATAATTGGAGTAATAATTTTTTTACTATTATTTTTAAAGAAATTTATATTCTATATATACTTTTTTTTTTAATAGTGGGAAAGGGAGAATAATATTTATGAAAAGAAGGTTATATTAATTACTATTTTTATTGAGTTGTATTATAATTCTACGTTTTATAATTTATATTCATATGAATAAAAGATTAATGGCATGGGTACCTTTCTCAACACCTTAGTCTAGTGTTTAGTTAAGGATTCATATCCATGGGTGAAAGGTCTTGAGTTTAAATACCTAGTCAATATTGCTAGATAACAATGAGTCCATCCACATGAATAAAATATTAGTGGCATGCATACTTGGTCAAACATTCAAGTCTGGTATTTTGCTTAAGGACTCATATCCATAAGTAAAAAGTCTTGAGTTTTAATCCCCTAGCATTCTTACTATAATATGACAATTTTTTTCACATGAATTAAAGATTAATGATGTGGGTACCTTTTGAACACCTCAATCTAGTGTTTTGGTTAAGAACTTATATCCATAGGTAAAAGGTATTGAATTCCAACCCCCTAGCAACCTTGATAGATCATGACAACTCTTTTCACATGGATACAATATTAATGATGTGGTATCTTATCAGATGCCTTGGTCTAGTGTTTTGGTTAATGAATCATATTCATAGGTAAAATGTCTTGAGTTCCAGTCTCCAAACAATTTTGCACCTAGGCCTAGTGTTTTGATTAAGGACTTATATCCAAATGTAGAAGGTCATGAGTTCCAACCCCCTAAGGAATATTTCTATCTCATGAAAACTTTATTCATGAGAATAAAACATTAATGATACAAGTACCTTTTTTAACACCCAATTTTGTGTTTTAGTTAAGGACTCATATCTAAAGAAAGGTCATGAGTTTTAATCCCCAAATAATATTTCAAGATCCCACCAACTCCATTTTAAATAAAATATTAATGATATGGGTACCTTGTTTAACATATTATTTTTGTGTTTTGGTTAAGGAACCATATCCACATGTAAAAGGTCTTGAATTACAATCCTGAAATGGTCTTGTTAAATCACAAAACCTTTGTCCATGGGAATAAAATATTAATAATGTGAGTGTCTTGTGAAACATCTTGTTCTTAAGTTCTATTTAATGACATATACACAAGTAGAAAGCCTTGAATTCCAACCTGCAAGTGGTCTTGTTAGATGATGATAGACCAAGTTTGCACTTATTTGTTACCTTTGAATATTTTGAAAGGAAAAGTAAGTCCAAAGAAGGGTATTTGATGATGGATGGGGCTTGTTGCATCTCAAAGGTTTATGGCATTTGAGAAGCTTGAAAAGAGACACAAATGTTTATGGCCTTTGAGAAGCTTGAAAAGAGACGCAAATGTTTACGGCCTTTGAGAAGCTTGAAAAGAGACACTACTCCTTAAGGGGTCACTTAGGACAATTTTCACATCATAATGTCAATTTGAATAAATCCATATTGCAGAAAAGAAATAATCATATAAAAATGTTAAAAGAAATCAAAATAATTTATATTTATCAATAATTAATATTTTATGAATTGGAATACTTTATTTAATATATTTTTTTACCCATAACAATAAAGAAGTTAGAAAAAAGAGTTGCATAGTGTAAATCACTACTTTTAAAACTTGTATTCAATATTTTTCTTAGGAAGTTCACTCATCTTACTATGATTCTAGTTTAAGTAAATTTACTTATAGAGTTTTCCCCATAATCAAGTTTTGTTATCTTACCACAAACACACAAACACAAATCAATCAAAGCATGGTTTATTGTTAAAGTGGGATTTGTTATAACCCTAATTTGCACCAGAGATGCTTANTGATAAAACCCTTAGTGCTAGTCTGTAGGAGGGATTTCCCACCCACAACAGAATTGGCGACCATACTGGGGATCTCTAGGGTTTCTGGGAATATTTTTGGGTATTTTTAAAAACTAGTTTCATTCCTTGTTTTTGAAGTTTCTACAAAAGTTTGAGCTAACAGAGATTCTTGTCTTCCATACCAGTTATCTTTGTTTCTTTTCTTGACTGCATTTTCTTTTTCTTTTTCAAGACCCACATAGGTACACGCGGCCTGTATAAGGTCGGCACGCGTGTACCCACACCCTACCTTTTCATAGCCCGCGTGTACATGCTAGCTGAGGAAGTGTCAGTCGCTTGTATGATTCTAGAAAATTTCTTTTAGAGAGGCAGTCATCCTCTCCCCTGTCAGAAATAGTCCTTCTCAAGGGTTTTCTGGAACACTTTCTAGTCTTTGTTGTTTGCAGTCTATAGCTTAGGTTTCACCTTAGATTAGTTTGTTCTATGAATTTTTCCTTGAATTGTTTTCTTTTTTATGTTAAAGTAAGTGTCTGAGTCTTCAAGAGATCCTAGTTCTCAGTACCAGTAGTCTCTTCCTGGGCTGGATTGCTTGGCCTTTCATTTGTCTCAGAGTTTCAGAGATACACATAGCCTATATAAGGCCAGCACATGTGTACATGCGCTCTGACTTTACACAGCTCGCATGCACATGCTTGTTGTTGAACTTTCAACCGTGTGCTTGTGGAGAAAAATTTTGTGGAAGGTGAGGCAGTCATCCTTTCCTTTGACAAGAGTTATACCTCTCAGGTTTTTGGGTCTCTGTCATAGCGGTCAGTAACTAAGGTTTGATCACAGCAATAGCTTTCTTTTTCATTAAGAAGTTTTCCTCAAAATTTTCTTTTATAGGGTTTTTAGACAAGTGTGAGACTCCAATTTTAATTTGCTTGTGTGTGATTTTTAAAGTGACTCTTTGCAATCTACGCTTGGGCCAGAAGTTTTCTTGGCTTTTATTTGTTGATATTTTTCCTTTTTGCTTTGTGAGCATTCAAATAAAATAAAAAAATATTTTTTTGTTTGGTTAAATAGTGTTGTTTTGCATTAGTAACCAGGGAAAAGTATTTGTTTTCATAAGTTCTTGACAGTTTACTAGATCATAAGTAGCTTGTAGTCAAGTGAAATCCTGCTTTGAGTTTGTTGTCCAAAGATCTTAGAAAAAATTTTAAGCTTGAAAAGTTGTTTAAGATTTGAGTCAAGTGAAGTTATTTTGTTTCCAGCTTTCTGTTTATTTTTCTTTCNGAAACTCTTCAAGGCCATTACATCAAACATTGGAGTCTGAGTTAGGGAGTGTCAAAGTCCAGTATCATGAAAGTTATCTGGGAACCCCCTCTAACACAAGGGCTAAACATGAGGTCACATGTGGAAAGGTAGCGGAGATAACCCCTCCAAAGTTGGACCAATCGTAGTGGAGAACACATATAGAGGGCTTGTCTTGGGATTACGTCAATTGCATTTACCACGAAGCTTCGTGGGTCTCGAATCTATTCGAGGTCCTCAGTTGTCTTCCATACCACTTTCCTTCAATACCCTTGACAGGTTTCAGGCTCGATACCCTGCTCATTGTGGTCTACCCGACTTTCAACTGTACCTGCCTGGTGACTGTTCACGCGCTGGAAACCTAGTTGCCTATCTTTTTAGAGACATACACAGGTGACTGCGGGGTATACCGCGGTACCTAGGATAGACATCGGACCACTCTTTGTAGAGTATACCCAGAGGGTGCTTCCGTGTTTGAGTTGCACTTGCACCGGTAAGTTGCTCTACTATTGGTTGTTGTAATTGTTCTTCCGACTAGTTTAGTGTTTGTTTGTTTTATCTTGGAGGGACCTTTTTAGTGTGTGTTGTTTTTTGAATGAATAGAAAGCCCTAGTGTGTCTTTGATCTTCTCACACAGTGGAGGATCACGAGTGCCACCAGTCATGAAGTCTTATGGGCCTATCATCGGTTACACTGGAGCCACCTCCGCCACCACTAAGGTGAAATCTAGACCAACAATGGTCTTTTGAAGCGACCGGGTCACAAGAAATTGTACCCGACCAACATCCGGAGGAAACGACCGTTTTAGACTTCGGAGAGAAAGATCTTGGTCCATCCGAAACTCCAACCACTGATCTGTCGGCACCCATCTTTGTACCGATTCACCCTTGCAAGTGCCAGACAGTGTCACACGCAGCAATGGAAACAAATGTTGTCACTTCTTCTGGGAATTCTTTTATTCCCACTATGGTTGTCACCACAACGGGTTTTTCACGTCCTAACCCACCATCACTGGTCCAAGCATGCATGGTCTCGACCGCCTCTACCTCGAATAATGGTCCAATCCCATCTATGGCGGTGACCACGGCCCCTTTCACACCAAGTGTGACAGGCCTTCCATTCTCATACGGGATGCCTAGCTCAGGTACAAGTCATGTACTTTGTTACTCCACTTCACAGACTTTAGGTCTGGGGGCAGGGAGATCTAACGCTCCTCTGCAAGGACACATGGGGAGCACTTCAACTCCTTTTAACGCTTTTCCTTATGGGGGAGGTCATATACCTCCTTCGTCCCCTTCGCTCAGTGGCACCCACTAGCCATCTGCCGGGCCACCCTCACACCATAGTTTATTTGGAGCAGGGAGTCAAGGACCACCTTCTCATAATATGTTGGTAGGTTCGACACTATTTTCTTTGTTTGGTGCATTTGGTAACAACACTTTCTCGTTAGCTACTTTCCTGACTGAGGGAAATCTCGGTTACGGATAACCTATTCTTATGCAGGGTACTATTCCTGCACAGGGGGCAAACCCAGGAACTTCTTCTGCGTCAGGGCCTTGGAATTCTTGGCAGGGATCAGTTCCCTTGTCGGGAATGTTGATCTGGGGCAATTCTTTTCACAACCAATGGAACCCCAGACAAGGTACTATGCCTATCCCCATGGGATCGACATGGAGCAACCCTTCCCAAAGTCCTATGAATGTAATGCATGCCCAACCATCTACGTCCTATTTTGGGAATCAGTGGATGATGTCTCCTCACACACAGAATTTGTAAGTTGGTCATGGCCATGGTTTTTACCAGAACCTAGGCCAGCAGCCGAACTTTTCTTGGCAACCTGGTGCCAGTCAAACTCCAGGTCCCTTTTTCCATGGTTATCACCAACAACCCAAACTACCTTTCCTGGAAACCTTGCATTTTCTAGACTTGACAAGGTTTTTGAATGACCCTATCTGTCATGATCCACATTGGCCCCCTATGCCGACAAAGTTCCCTTCGGACATACTAAAGTTTGAAGCCAAGCCTAACGAAGATCCAGGAGATCATGTGACCACCTTCCATCTTTGGTGCTCGTCTAACTCATTGAAAGATGACTCCGTACATTTGTGATTGTTTCAAGTTACTCTCATTGGGAGTGCCATGAAATGGTACATTGAGCTCGACTGCTCAAGATACTCTTCCTTCGGTGAATTGGAAATGGATTTCCTAAACCATTTCCAACTACCTGTGAGATACGGCGTTGGCACAAAATTGTTGGCCAATTTTGCCCAGACAAAAGCGAACCATATCTCTGATCACATCCAAGAATGGAGATGCTGGAAGAGTTTAATTAAGGTGCCAGTCCCACCAACATTCATGCTTGAGTGGTTCCTTAAGTCTTTGTTCCCACAGTTATCCAAAGATGTCGCAACATCGGGAGTATTTTCTGAAGAAGATGCCATCATGAGAGCTCAACAGCTTGAGCTAATCTACTCTCATTCCGGTTTATTATATGAGATCATGGTAGATGCACCACGCTCCATACTTGATAAAACCAAATAGAGAGTTGGACCACATGCCGATGGTATTGTTGGTTCAGCACAAACAAAGCTCGATGAGCAACTGACGAAGCAATTGCAAAAATTGTCTATACAACACACAGCGGCCAGCCAAACTACTATTTTGGTTGCTCCCTCTACCCAAACATTGGATGTACACACAGTGCAATCAACAAATCCAAAGGCCACCCAACAACCTGAAGGAAATAAAAAACAACGTAAGAAGGGTAAGGGGGATAAGAAACCCACTAATATTGTCGGTGAGGGAAACACTGAGAAACGGAAGGCGAGGTATATGTGCAACCTGTGCATGGAAGACCACCTGACCCACCAATGTCCTCGGCTTGCAGAGGCCCAAAATTTTGTGACACAGCAACAACTTGCCATGTTAACCAATCCATTTCAACATGGGCAAAACCTAACCNGAAACTCTTCAAGGCCATTACATCAAACATTGGAGTCTGAGTTAGGGAGTGTCAAAGTCCAGTATCATGAAAGTTATCTGGGAACCCCCTCTAACACAAGGGCTAAACATGAGGTCACATGTGGAAAGGTAGCGGAGATAACCCCTCCAAAGTTGGACCAATCGTAGTGGAGAACACATATAGAGGGCTTGTCTTGGGATTACGTCAATTGCATTTACCACGAAGCTTCGTGGGTCTCGAATCTATTCGAGGTCCTCAGTTGTCTTCCATACCACTTTCCTTCAATACCCTTGACAGGTTTCAGGCTCGATACCCTGCTCATTGTGGTCTACCCGACTTTCAACTGTACCTGCCTGGTGACTGTTCACGCGCTGGAAACCTAGTTGCCTATCTTTTTAGAGACATACACAGGTGACTGCGGGGTATACCGCGGTACCTAGGATAGACATCGGACCACTCTTTGTAGAGTATACCCAGAGGGTGCTTCCGTGTTTGAGTTGCACTTGCACCGGTAAGTTGCTCTACTATTGGTTGTTGTAATTGTTCTTCCGACTAGTTTAGTGTTTGTTTGTTTTATCTTGGAGGGACCTTTTTAGTGTGTGTTGTTTTTTGAATGAATAGAAAGCCCTAGTGTGTCTTTGATCTTCTCACACAGTGGAGGATCACGAGTGCCACCAGTCATGAAGTCTTATGGGCCTATCATCGGTTACACTGGAGCCACCTCCGCCACCACTAAGGTGAAATCTAGACCAACAATGGTCTTTTGAAGCGACCGGGTCACAAGAAATTGTACCCGACCAACATCCGGAGGAAACGACCGTTTTAGACTTCGGAGAGAAAGATCTTGGTCCATCCGAAACTCCAACCACTGATCTGTCGGCACCCATCTTTGTACCGATTCACCCTTGCAAGTGCCAGACAGTGTCACACGCAGCAATGGAAACAAATGTTGTCACTTCTTCTGGGAATTCTTTTATTCCCACTATGGTTGTCACCACAACGGGTTTTTCACGTCCTAACCCACCATCACTGGTCCAAGCATGCATGGTCTCGACCGCCTCTACCTCGAATAATGGTCCAATCCCATCTATGGCGGTGACCACGGCCCCTTTCACACCAAGTGTGACAGGCCTTCCATTCTCATACGGGATGCCTAGCTCAGGTACAAGTCATGTACTTTGTTACTCCACTTCACAGACTTTAGGTCTGGGGGCAGGGAGATCTAACGCTCCTCTGCAAGGACACATGGGGAGCACTTCAACTCCTTTTAACGCTTTTCCTTATGGGGGAGGTCATATACCTCCTTCGTCCCCTTCGCTCAGTGGCACCCACTAGCCATCTGCCGGGCCACCCTCACACCATAGTTTATTTGGAGCAGGGAGTCAAGGACCACCTTCTCATAATATGTTGGTAGGTTCGACACTATTTTCTTTGTTTGGTGCATTTGGTAACAACACTTTCTCATTAGCTACTTTCCTGACTGAGGGCAATCCCGGTTACGGATAACCTATTCTTATGCAGGGTACTATTCCTGCACAGGGGGCAAACCCAGGAACTTCTTCTGCGTCAGGGCCTTGGAATTCTTGGCAGGGATCAGTTCCCTTGTCAGGAATGTTGATCTAGGGCAATTCTTTTCACAACCAATGGAACCCCGGACAAGGTACTATGCCTATCCCCATGGGTTCGACATGGAGCAACCCTTCCCAAAGTCCTCTGAATGTAATGCATGCCCAACCATCTACGTCCTATTTTGGGAATCAGTCGATGATGTCTCCTCACACATAGAATCTGTAAGTTGGTCATGGCCATGGTTTTTACCAGAACCCAGGCCAGCAGCCGAACTTTTCTTGGCAACCTGGTGCCAGTCAAACTCCAGGTCCCTTTTTCCATGGTTATCACCAACAACCCAAACTACCTTTCCTGGAAACCTTGCATTTTCCAGACTTGACAAGGTTGTTGAATGACCCTATCTATCATGATCCACATTGGCCCCCTATGCCGACAAATTTCCCTTCGGACATACTAAAGTTTGAAGCCAAGCCTAACGAAGATCCAGGAGATCATGTGACCACCTTCCATCTTTGGTGCTCGTCTAACTCATTGAAAGATGACTCCGTACATTTGTGATTGTTTCAAGTTACTCTCATTGGGAGTGCCATGAAATGGTACATTGAGCTCGACTGCTCAAGATACTCTTCCTTCGGTGAATTGGAAATGGATTTCCTAAACCATTTCCAACTACCTGTGAGATACGGCGTTGGCACAAAATTGTTGGCCAATTTTGCCCAGACAAAAGCGAACCATATCTCTGATCACATCCAAGAATGGAGATGCTGGAAGAGTTTAATTAAGGTGCCAGTCCCACCAACATTCATGCTTGAGTGGTTCCTTAAGTCTTTGTTCCCACAGTTATCCAAAGATGTCGCAACATCGGGAGTATTTTCTGAAGAAGATGCCATCATGAGAGCTCAACAGCTTGAGCTAATCTACTCTCATTCCGGTTTATTATATGAGATCATGGTAGATGCACCACGCTCCATACTTGATAAAACCAAATAGAGAGTTGGACCACATGCCGATGGTATTGTTGGTTCAGCACAAACAAAGCTCGATGAGCAACTGACGAAGCAATTGCAAAAATTGTCTATACAACACACAGCGGCCAGCCAAACTACTATTTTGGTTGCTCCCTCTACCCAAACATTGGATGTACACACAGTGCAATCAACAAATCCAAAGGCCACCCAACAACCTGAAGGAAATAAAAAACAACGTAAGAAGGGTAAGGGGGATAAGAAACCCACTAATATTGTCGGTGAGGGAAACACTGAGAAACGGAAGGCGAGGTATATGTGCAACCTGTGCATGGAAGACCACCTGACCCACCAATGTCCTCGGCTTGCAGAGGCCCAAAATTTTGTGACACAGCAACAACTTGCCATGTTAACCAATCCATTTCAACATGGGCAAAACCTAACCCAGGCCTCTACAAGCATGGAAGGGGGAAGTCAGGGACCCTCTCCGTCTTTGAACAATCCCGCATCTGCGAATGTGTATATGATGAAGGGAGATTCTTTTATATCGACTAGAGCACATGACTACAGTAAAACAAGCACTTCTGAGAAGGGAAAAGAGGTCGAACTCCCATCTCTTCCTCTCCATATCAAGAAGACTTTGGGTGAAACAATGAAACGCATCCCAAAAGGTGAATTCAAGAAAGCTTCTCACAACCCAAACGCAAGGGCCGCCCAGAACTATTATATGGTGGAGGATTTGTCTCAAACCCCTTGTGCGATGTCTGCTTTGGAGGTCCTCCAAAGCTGCCCTTCCCAGAGGAAAGCTTTGTTAACTTCTTTAGGATCTACCGAGACTTGTAATCCGGGTACAATCATGTTAGATACAACCAACTTAAAACCTCCTCTGCCTTACCACGTAGCATTTTAGATAGTAGTGGCTCACCCCACGAAAAATTTTACTCGAAAAAATTTTCGTATGGTGGTTGATGAGAGCGCCTCGACATGCGTTATGTCGTTGGCATGTTGGAAGGCCATTGGCCAGCCCATTTTGTCTCCGTCACCTACTCTTCTCACTACTTTCAACGGTCATTCGTTCCAACCACATGGTATCATTCCCTTTTTCCCCATGCAATTAGGAGGGAAGATCGTTTGCGTCGAGGTATAAGTAGCTGACACGTCCCTCGACTAAGATCTCTTGTTAGGAAGGAGTTGTACTTACACCTTGCAAGCAGTGGTTGCTACAGTTTTCTAGGTCTTGTTGTTTCCACATGAGCATCGGAATGTGACCATTGATCAATTGTCTTTCTCCAGACCCGACCCTTCATTGGGGGTATCCACGATCCCGATGATCGATAATCCCCAACCAGGCGTAGTCAACGTAGGGGTTGGTTTGTGCCCATATTTGATGGGTACCTTCGATTACCCACCCCCTCAAGGCGAATTCAAGTTCATATCTGACCACCATAAGGTTGAGATTTTCCAAGTTTCATCGTTTTGCATGACTTACTTCAATGATCCGTGGATACTTCCTTCCCCATCGTCCACGATGGAAGGGACAGGGCACCCTAGCATGTCCATTCCCTTATATGTGGCTAAAGTAGTGTACTCTTTAGTCCAGCAAGCTTCGGCCAACACAGATCCAACTCCTGCACACAGGTTCTCTCACTGACACCGATTCATTAGACTTAGTATTGCCTTCCGACGAAGCAATAATTGAAGCAATGACTAGTCGAGACAAACCCAGGGACAATCTCCATCACATATCATACTTCCTCCCAGAGTTAGCCAGAATGGAAGTCGGAGAATTTACCTTGACTATGACTAGAGATAGGTCTCATCTTATTAATCCCTTATCTACACATGAGGTTTATGCCAAGGGTAATATGGAAACTATCGCTGAAACCATACCGATTAATATCTCCAGAACCCCTGGCGTCATGGAAAATGTTTTCTTCGGAGCTGACTGTTCCCCCAAAGAGATTCAAATCTACACAGATCTGTTTAAATAATTTCGTGACATTTTTGCCTGGTCTTACGAGGAAATTCCAGGCATCGATCCAAAAATAGTTGAACATGAAATGACAACTTATCCAGATGACAAGCCTGTTCTGTAGAAGCTTCGTCCAGTTAATCCCAGGAAAGCAGCAACCATTAAGGTTGAAGTTGAGAAACTGCTAAAATCTGGTTTTATCTATCTTATCCATTTGACCCAATGGGTGTCAAATCCTGTGCTGGTCAATAAGAAACAAGACATGATTCATGTATGTACAAACTTTCATGATCTGAACAAGGCCTGTCCAAAAGATAATTTTCCCACACCATTCATCGACTAGATAATTGATGAATGTACAGGTTGCGAGGCCTTCTCTTTCATGGATGGTTTTTCAGGATATAATCAAATACAAATCAAACCCAAAGACTAGCACAAAACGACATTCATTTGTCCATGGGGTACATTTGTGTATCGTAATATGCCCTTTGGTCTCAAAAATGCTGGAGCGACCTTTCGACGGGCCATGTATTTTTCTTTTCATGATCTCAAGAATATAGTCGAGGCCTATTTAGATGATTTAACATATCGATCTTGCAAGAGAACGGATCATCCCACACACCTCTGACTTATCTTTGAGCGATGTCGCTACTTCCGTAGCATCAGGACGTTTGTTAGGTTTCATAGTGTCAAAAACAGGGATCATGGTTGATCCTCTCAAGGTTGAGGCAATAATTCAGTTGCCTCCCCCACGCACAATCCTTCAACTTCAGAGTCTACAGGGCAAGGAGAATTTTTTAAGGNTTCCCTTCGGACATACTAAAGTTTGAAGCCAAGCCTAACGAAGATCCAGGAGATCATGTGACCACCTTCCATCTTTGGTGCTCGTCTAACTCATTGAAAGATGACTCCGTACATTTGTGATTGTTTCAAGTTACTCTCATTGGGAGTGCCATGAAATGGTACATTGAGCTCGACTGCTCAAGATACTCTTCCTTCGGTGAATTGGAAATGGATTTCCTAAACCATTTCCAACTACCTGTGAGATACGGCGTTGGCACAAAATTGTTGGCCAATTTTGCCCAGACAAAAGCGAACCATATCTCTGATCACATCCAAGAATGGAGATGCTGGAAGAGTTTAATTAAGGTGCCAGTCCCACCAACATTCATGCTTGAGTGGTTCCTTAAGTCTTTGTTCCCACAGTTATCCAAAGATGTCGCAACATCGGGAGTATTTTCTGAAGAAGATGCCATCATGAGAGCTCAACAGCTTGAGCTAATCTACTCTCATTCCGGTTTATTATATGAGATCATGGTAGATGCACCACGCTCCATACTTGATAAAACCAAATAGAGAGTTGGACCACATGCCGATGGTATTGTTGGTTCAGCACAAACAAAGCTCGATGAGCAACTGACGAAGCAATTGCAAAAATTGTCTATACAACACACAGCGGCCAGCCAAACTACTATTTTGGTTGCTCCCTCTACCCAAACATTGGATGTACACACAGTGCAATCAACAAATCCAAAGGCCACCCAACAACCTGAAGGAAATAAAAAACAACGTAAGAAGGGTAAGGGGGATAAGAAACCCACTAATATTGTCGGTGAGGGAAACACTGAGAAACGGAAGGCGAGGTATATGTGCAACCTGTGCATGGAAGACCACCTGACCCACCAATGTCCTCGGCTTGCAGAGGCCCAAAATTTTGTGACACAGCAACAACTTGCCATGTTAACCAATCCATTTCAACATGGGCAAAACCTAACCTAGGCCTCTACAAGCGCGGAAGGGGGCAGTCAGGGACCCTCTCCGTCTTCGAACAATCCCGCATCTGCGAATGTGTATATGATGAAGGGAGATGCTTTTATATCGACTAGAGCACATGACTACAGTAAACCAAGCACTTCTGAGAAGGGAAAAGAGGTCGAACTCCCATCTCTTCCTCTCCATATCAAGAAGACTTTGGGTGAAACAATGAAACGCATCCCAAAAGGTGAATTCAAGAAATCTTCTCACAACCCAAACTCAAGGGCCGCCCAGAACTATTCTATGGTGGAGGATTTGTCTCAAACCCCTTGTGCGATGTCTGCTTTGGAGGTCCTCCAAAGCTGCCCTTCCCAGAGGAAAGCTTTGTTAACTTCTTTAGGATCTACCAAGACTTGTAATCCGGGTACAATCATGTTAGATACAACCAACTTAAAACCTCGTTTGCCTTACCACGTAGCATTTTAGATAGTAGTGGCTCACCCCACGAAAAATTTTACTCGAAACATTTTTCGTACGGTGGTTGATGAGAGCGCCTCGACATGCGTTATGTCGTTGGCATGTTGGAAGGCCATTGGCCAGCCCATTTTGTCTCTGTCACCTACTCTTCTCACTACTTTCAACGGTCATTCGTTCCAACCACATGGTATCATTCCCTTTTTCCCCATGCAATTAAGAGGGAAGATCATGTGCGTCGAGGTATAAGTAGCCGACACATCCCTCGACTAAGATCTCTTGTTAGGAAGGAGTTGTACTTACACCTTGCAAGCAGTGGTTGCTACAGTTTTCTAGGTCTTGTTGTTTCCACATGAGCATCAGATTGTGACCATTGATCAATTGTCTTTCTCCAGACCCGACCCTTCATTGGGGGTATCCACGATCCCGATGATCGATAATCCCCAACCAGGCGTAGTCAATGTAGGGGTTGGTTTGTGCCCATCTTTGATGGGTACCTTCGATTACGCACCCCCTCAAGGCGATGTCAAGTTCATATCTGACCACCATAAGGTTGAGATTTTCCAAGTTTCATCATTTTGCATGACTTACTTCAATGATCCGTGGATACTTCCTTCCCCATCGTCCACGATGGAAGGGACAGGGCACCCTGGCATGTCCATTCCCTTATCTGTGGCTAAAGTAGCGTACTCTTTAGTCCAGCAAGCTTCGGCCGACACAGATCCAACTCCTGCACAAGAGTTAGATCTGATTCTAGAGCCTATTTGGGCTCAAGGTTCTCTCACTGACACCGATTCATTAGACTTAGTCTTGCCTTCCGACGAAGCAATAATTGAAGCAATGACTAGTCCAGACAAACCCAGGGACAATCTCCATCACATATCATACTTCCTCCCAGAGTTAGCCAGAATGGAAGTCGGAGAATTTACCTTGACTATGACTAGAGATAGGTCTCATCCTATTAATCCCTTAGCTACACATGAGGTTTATGCCAAGGGTAATATGGAAACTATCGCTAAAACCATACCGATTAATATCTCCAGAACCCCTGGCATCATGGAAAATGTTTTCGTCGGAGCTGACTGTTCCCCCAAAGAGATTCAAATCTACACAGATCTGTTTAAATAATTTCGTGACATTTTTGCCTGGTCTTACGAGGAAATTCCAGGCATCGATCCAAAAATAGTCGAACATGAAATGACAACTTATCCAGATGACAAGCCTGTTCTGTAGAAGCTTCGTCCAGTTAAACCCAGGAAAGTAGCAACCATTAAGGTTGAAGTTGAGAAACTGCTAAAATCTGGTTTTATCTATCTTATCCATTTGACCCAATGGGTGTCAAATCCTGTGCTGGTCAATAAGAAACAAGACATGATTCATGTATGTACAAACTTTCATGATCTGAACAAGGCCTGTCCAAAAGATAATTTTCCCACACCATTCATCGACTAGATAATTGATGAATGTACAGGTTGCGAGGCCTTCTCTTTCATGGATGGTTTTTCAGGATATAATCAAATACAAATCAAACCCAAAGACTAGCACAAAACGACATTCATTTGTCCATGGGGTACATTTGTGTATCGTAATATGCCCTTTGGTCTCAAAAATGCTGGAGCGACCTTTCGACGGGCCATGTATTTTTCTTTTCATGATCTCAAGAATATAGTCGAGGCCTATTTAGATGATTTAACATATCGATCTTGCAAGAGAACGGATCATCCCACACACCTCTGACTTATCTTTGAGCGATGTCGCTACTTCCGTAGCATCAGGACGTTTGTTAGGTTTCATAGTGTCAAAAACAGGGATCATGGTTGATCCTCTCAAGGTTGAGGCAATAATTCAGTTGCCTCCCCCACGCACAATCCTTCAACTTCAGAGTCTACAGGGCAAGGAGAATTTTTTAAGGAGTTTCATCGCTAACTATGTCGAGATCACAAAGGGATTTATGTGCTTACTAAAGAAATACATTCCTTTTTATTGGGATGATGTCGCTCAACGCTCTTTCGAAGCGTTGAAACATGCCCTCACAACTACCCCTCTGCTTTGGCCACCTAACTTTAACAAAGATTTCTTATTATACCTGGTTGTAGCAGAGTCAACCATTGGCATGGTCTTAGTTCAGGAAGATGATTTGTTCTCAAAATATGTGATCTATTACCTGAGCCGAGGCCGAGTCGGACCGGAACTCAATTATTCTCATATCAAAAAACTTGCATTGGCAGCAGTCCATGTTGTTCAACAGTTCTGTCATTATGTTATGTTTTGCAAGACCACCATCATTGCCATTGTGAATCCGTTTCAATACATGTTGACACGACGGGTAATAGGTAGAAAAATTAGTAGATGGATAGTCATCCTCCAGGAATTTGACTTATATTTCGTTTCAATGAAATCTAAAAAGTCACTGGTCTTCGCAGAACTTATTTCGAAACTTTCGGTTGAGTCAGGTGATGTTGTGCCCGAAGAGTCGCCTATCAGAGGAGATACGTTTTTTTATCACATATTCGGATCGTTGGTATGGATATATGCTTATATATCTCTAGACTTTGAAGTTCCCCACCTCTGCTTCTCGTGATGAGCGTCCCCGTATACACCATCAGGCCAAGAATTATCTCATATTCGATGATATGTTGCATCGAAGAGGTGTAGACTGCATCCTACGCCGATGTCTCACTCATGAAGAAGTATTTATCGTGCTCAATGATTGCCACACCGGAGCATGTGGCGGTCATTTTTCGGGGTTGGCAACAACCCAAAAGATTTTACGAGCAGGTTACTTCTGGCCGACACTAATCAAATATTGTATCGAATTGGTCAAGAAGTGCCACCCATGTTAAATCTTCTCTCAGAAGATGAGGGCACATCCCACTCCCATGTTTCCTATCATCACAGTTGGTCCCTTCACCAAGTGTGGGATTGATTACACTACATGCAACCCTCCTTCAGCAAGGGGGCACCATGATATCATTGTAGCCATAGACTACTTCACGAAATGGGTCGAATCTATGCCAACATTTAAAGATGATGGAGAGACTGCGGCTCTCTTTTTATTCAACTAGATAATAGCAAGTTTCATCATCCTGAGAGAGATTATCACTGACCATGGCAATCACTTTCAAAACAAGATGATGATTGAGTTAACATCAAAGCTTGGGTTGTGGCAAGAACATTCGTCGCCCTACTGCCCCCAAGAAAATGGTCAGGTGGAAGTTGTAAATAAATCTCTTAAGACCATCCTACAATGAACAATCAACTCAGCCAAGTCAAATTGGCATTTGATGTTATAGTCGGCATTATGGGCTTACAGAATATCTGTTAAGACTGCAACCGGTTTCTCACATTTTCAACTTGTTTACGGGCTGGAAGCAGTCTTTCCTATTGAATGTCAGATATTGTCCCTAAAGTTGGCAATACAATTATTGCTAGACACTTCTCCACTTGAATAATGGTTATTATACCTTAAGCGGCTCAATGAGCAACGTCATGATGCGTCCCTGGCCAACGAGGCTCACAAACATAAAGTCAAGTGTCAGTATGATCGGTCTGTTCGTCCTCAGATTTTCTCTGAAGACGACTTTGTCCTAGTCTATGACCAAGATAAGGACCCCCTGGGGGCAGGAAAATTCAAACCCATGTGGTTCGGACCTTTCATCATAAAAGAAGTTCTAAAAAAGGGCGCTTATCGTCTGGTCGACTTTGAGGGAAATGCTTTGGTGGAGCCTAGAAATGGGCTCTACCTCAAGAAGTATTACTCATAGGTAGGTCACCTTAGGTAACTTTTTGTAACATATGTATAGTCTTTGTACTATTACTTTCTAGTTTCTTTTAGTATTATGGACGTGTCATTTTTGATGTTATCTTTTGTCACTGTGGCAGATGTCAAGTGAATCAGAGGTGTTCATTGGGTACGCAAACGGTGCTAGCCGGCACACTCAGAGGCTTGCCTCCACAACTTGGGTAATTTTTACACCTCGAGGCCAGTTATTATCTTCCGGAGGTATATTCTTAGGTGACACCACAAACAATGTCATCAAGTACAATGCATTTATTGAGTTGTTTCGTGACACCCTGTCATTTGGTATCTCTCATCTCCGGGTCTATTTATACGTTCAACTAGTTGTGTCTCAGTTAAATAGAGTCTACCGTGTTCATGATCCAACTTTACACCGATGATTCCTTAGGGTACATCTCTTAGAACGAAGCTTTGATTATATTACATATTTTCATGTTCCTAGGAGATTAAACCAAATTATAGATACTCTAGCTAATCAAA
>JZKD02S1680721.1:35385-60230 GCA_000966675.3 Picea glauca
GGGTTGATTTTTCTATTCCTAATTTCCTTTATTTGGTGCAGCCACTATTTTAGTATAAGTTTCTATTTTTTGGGCTGATTAGATGTACTAGGATTTCCCTATTTTTGTTTTGACCTAAAATTGTATTTTTTCTGAGTTTCATTTGTTTTCTCTCCCTTTCTTAACTCATTTATTTGACTTCTCATTAGAGACTCTTCATAAGAAGATTGAGTCAGATGAGGGGAAGTAGATGTTTCCCCCAGACAATGAATTTATTGATCTGCTTCCTCATTATCTCCTTCTTCATCATCAACCAAATTGTTTTGGAGAGGGGTTTGAACCTTCTGATCCTCTCTATTTCTATGATCTCTTTGAAGAATCTGAGGTTCATTATTTTTTCTTCTTAAATTGTTTCTATTTCTAAAATATTGGGGGTTTCTATTCACTTGTCTCTCTTCAAGTTTTAGTTTTTCCATTTCTGTGGAAAGTGACTTGACTAACTTACTCAATTCACCAACCTAAGGGTTAGTTCTTGAAGCATAAGAAGAAGAAGCTTTTGACTTTTTCCCCTTCTATCCCTATCATATTTTCCTCTTAACTTATGTGTTTCTAATATGTTTGATTACACCTCTAGAGAAACATATTGCATATGGTCTAATTAAGTAGAACTTCTCTCTCTCTCAACAAAAGACAAAATTCAGGGTCAAAGGCACTAGCATGGGTTATTTTGGCAGAAGTTTCAGTAGGATTGATCTTATTAGAGATTTTGTTATACATTTTGCTAAATCTCTTTGAAAAGTCTGATACCGATTCCCCTTCCTTTCTTTTGAGAGCCCCAAATTCTATGATATAATATAAAAATTCTTTTTTGTCACCCAAATGCCTTAAAAAGGCATCGTATAGGGATTCAATTCTAGTAATTGATCCAGAGGATAGAATTCTAAACCATTTTATATATTCTCCATCAAGAATTTTTACAAAAATCCTCATCCAGACATCCTCATTCTCAATATTCAGATTATCAGCATAGCTACAAAATGTTGCAAGGTGTTCTTGTGCAATGATATATTCTTCTCCTATGAACTTAGGAATATACTTTAAGTAATATACTATTGGCTGATCATTCATAGGATGAGGAATCATTAATGCGGCATACCTAGAAACCACAATGGCATCCATTATATTATGAGGAGGACTGACCCCTTCCATTTGATTAGGAAAAGGAGGATTATGAATTCTAGGAGAAGTAGGAGGTGATTTGATAGGTAAAGATGTAGTATGTATACTAGGTAATTTTGGAAAAGGAATAGTATAAGGTGGAGGAATTTCAGATTTAACAGAAAGTGGTTGAGTCTTGGATGAGGATGGGGTAAATTCAAGATAAATTGAGGTTCCTTCTTCTTTAGTTACAAAAAATCTAAAAGAATGGGGAGAAGGATAAAATAAGAGAGGAAATTCTTCCAAACTCTCAATCCTAAACCAATTTACAACTCCATGGGATGAAATAAAATCAAAATTTTCTAGACTTTCTTCTTTCAGCTCAGGAAAAAAAGATGAATTTTCTACAGGAAAATCTCCTATTTTTTACTTTGCAGGTGTTTCAACAATAGGTAAATGAGAAATATGAGAAACAAAAAATGGTGTATGGAAAGAAGAGTAAGGTAAGTCTCTAGAAGTACCTAATAATTTTGAAGAGGAAGCTCATTGCAAAACCTTTCCCTTATTTACAATATTTTCTAGACCAGGTTCAGGTGCAGCCAGAGATGACTGTGGATTGGACCTCATGTGTCTACATTTGGGAGCCATAGATGAAATTTGGATTCGCCAGGTGCAATATGTAGTCTTTCGTTTACTGATTACTGTGCACCATCAAAATCAATATTCTTTAGTTGTACAACTGAGGGAAAAATATTCAATCTGTTCCCCGACAATGATGCCAAAAATGTTAGCACTAGAAGTCACACCTAGACTGTTGTAGGTGTAATCATAATACCCATCACAATGTAAAGGCTAAATGTTTATAAAAGGTGGAAAATGGATGGAAAACTCAGTTAAAAATGTCAATCACAGATAACTCCATGCAATATACACTAACAAACAAGGCCTTGAATAAATTTAGAGAAGGTTTTAAGAGATAAAGTGATAGATGTAAGACTTAACAAGGAAAGTATAATATGTATATCATTTACATCAGGTAATACTAACACACATATGAATAAAACTTTCTGAAATAAGAACCTCTTACAATCAAAGAGAAAATACTCTGATACACTTGCATACAATATCACAATAGATCCTTTATTGCAATAGAGAAACAATCAACCATATGAATCATTCACATAGATTGTTACCAAATTAAGACAACAAAATATGATACATAAAATAAATATTGATTTCCACTATTCAAAGTATCTTGGATTTGGTCCATACATTAGGAGAAAATTTTTGTTACAAAGACAATATCGAAATAGGAGTTTTTTGTCACACCGTTCGAACCCCTCCTAACTCTTACAATGTCCTTTAAATATCCTAAATTGTCAATTCCATATTTACAATTCGAATTACAACTTCCTCATAAGATCCATGTGCCTAAGGGAAGTGTGGAAACATGTGTTCAACATAAAAGAAACAAACTTCTATTTTAGAGGAAGATGCTGGCAACATATGCAACATTCCTTAATGGTTAGTGATGTGTCCATTAGAGTGAATATTCTTTAGGAAGGTGGAATCCTAGATCACAAATGACCTTTAGAGTGTTGTTACAAATTCATACTGACAGTTGGCAGCTCTCATTCTCTCCAAAATATCCAAAAAACTGAGTTCGCAATGCAACACTGCAAACTGTCCTGAAATAGTCAGTTCAGAGCGCAAATGATTCCAGGTGCTACAAAGTTTCCTGTAGTGGCCTATTTGAATTTTTCCAACATTTCTTCACCTCAAAACTCATACCAGGTGTCCATATATGTTGCAAAACTTCATTATCTTGATATATAACTGGGGAAAAGACACCAAAACTGATAATTTTGGCTCAAAACTCACAACCATCACCAAAAATGTTTCATAGGCGTATAACATAAACTTTGACCAAAATTGATGCTGGTTTTTGGAAGATCAATGAATTTATCTTTTATTTCTGGAGCTTATTTTGGTAGAGACCTTGACCAACATGTCTAGGTTTCTTTTTTCCAATTCTTCTTTGAAAGGCTGTAATTTTGCCTTCGATTTCCTGATTTGAGCTTGATGGGTTCTATTCTACCTGTAGATATTTTTTAAGATGTTTGTGAAGGGGAAAAAATATTTTAGCCAAAAAATTTCCTTATTAATGGTCTCATGATACATGCCCAACATCTCCATCATCTTCTTATCATCTTCAGCTCTTGCTTCCTTGAGCTGCCCCTTGAGCCTCTTAAAGGTGGGGTTGATTTCATGTTGAGGAGTGGTGATGTCAACAAGTTCAATATAGTGCTTAGAATATTGACACTTTCCTTTTTCCTAGGTTGAATTCTCTGTTGTATCATCCTTCATAAGTACATGCTTCTTGGTTCCTTCTCTAGTAAAAGGACTCTTAGGTTTAACCTTGTCTGCAGCAATGGGTGGGGAAAAAACAATATTTTTTCTTTTCAAGCCTCTTGGTTTTCTTGAAGGAACCTACATAGGGATAATTTATTTCATTGGTTAATTTTCTCTATCTAGAGGTTGCGAAGGACCTCCTAATTATGCTTCATTAGTAGCTCTGAAAGCTTTATCACTCATAGTGACCCTTTTCTTCTTACTAGTCTATGAATGTACAATCCTCTTGACAGGAGTAGGACTTTGTCTCTTCGACTATGGAGTGGGGGAAACATCTAATTGGAACTATGATGAAGTTCAAAAGGTTTCTGAATCAATTTTAGTTTTCCTTAACTCTTCCATTACCAAAATTTTAATAAGGCCAAAGTGAAAGACATTGGTATCTACCTGCTTTGACTTGGCTTGGTCTCTGCCTAACATCTTACCAGTGATTCTAAAAAGATAAAACAAAAGGTTCATGGCTTATTTTCCTATGAAGTGTAACATAATCATGTTGTGGTATCAATACACCATGATGAACCTCCCCTCACATGTGAAGTATCTCTATATAACCCTCAACATATTGTCAAAACATTCAAGCATGTGGATTCTAGGTACTCCTTTGGAAAAGTTGTCATCCTGATACTTTAGCTTAAGGAATTCCTTTGAGAAGGAAGAATTTAATGAAATAGGTTTGAACCATTTGTCTCCAATGTTGGTTATCTCTGTTTCAACATATATGGAATGATACGAAACATAAATTTCTAACATCCCTTGATCTAGGTGGAGATCGGTGGCCACCCACCTCTTCCAACTGGCTCAAAACAGTTTTTTGGCAATTTTGGTAATTTACTATTTTTAGTTGTTTTTTGGGTCTTGAAATTATTGAACTAGATGGATATTGGTGGATTCCCACCTTTTCCAACTGGCTCAAAACAACTTTCTGGCAATTTTGGCAATTTACTATTTTTAGCAGGTTTTAACTTCCAGGGCCATTTTGAGGGCCTAAATGAAGGTTTTTCGGGATTGACCCAACTTAATGATATTTGAAGGCATGATTGAGGCCCAAAAATTAATCTCCTTAACGATACCTTTCTAATGGGCTATCATGCGCCTAAAATGAAGATCATATGCAAAAGTTACGACCCCGGGAAGTTGATGCACTAACTTACCCAAATAGGGCCCATATGACTTTTGAAGCTTCATCTCCTAGGGTTAGGTTTTTGGATGTCTAGGAATTTTTGCATTCCTATTTATTATAAAAATTCCTCTAGAGCCTCATTTTAATCATCTTATTGCGAATGCGAGTAGTCGTCACATCTCTTCTTAGAGATAAACTGCCACCATTCTAGCGAGTCTTTCACTTTGTATTTTTANTCCAAACTCTCAATCCTAAACCAATTTACAACTCCATGGGATGAAATAAAATCAAAATTTTCTAGACTTTCTTCTTTCAGCTCAGGAAAAAAAGATGAATTTTCTACAGGAAAATATCCTATTTTTTACTTTGCAGGTGTTTCAACAATAGGTAAATGAGAAATATGAGAAACAAAAAATGGTGTATGGAAAGAAGAGCAAGGTAAGTCTCTAGAAGTACCTAATAATTTTGAAGAGGAAGCTCATTGTGAAACTTTTCCCTTCTTTACAATATTTTCTAGACCAGGTTCAGGTGCAGCCAGAGATGACTGTGGATTGGACCTCATGTGTCTACATTTGGGATCCATAGATGAAATTTGGATTCGCCAGGTGCAATATGTAGTCTTTCGTTTACTGATTACTGTGCACCATCAAAATCAATATTTTTTAGTTGTACAACTGAGGGAAAAATATTCAATCCGTTCCCCGACAATGATGCCAAAAATGTTAGCACTAGAAGTCACACCTAGACTGTTGTAGGTGTAAGCATAATACCCATCACAATGTAAAGGCTAAATGTTTATAAAAGGTGGAAAATGGATGGAAAACTCAGTTAAAAATGTCAATCACAGATAACTCCATGCAATATACACCAACAAACAAGGCCTTGAATAACTTTAGAGAAGGTTTTAAGAGATAAAGTGATAGATGGAAGACTTAACAAGGAAACTATAATATGTATATCATTTACATCAGGTAATACTGACACACATATGAATAAAACTTTCTGAAATAAGAACCTCTTACAATCAAAGAGAAAATACTCTGATACACTTGCATACAATATCACAATAGATCCTGTATTTCAATAGAGAAACAATCAACCATATGAATCATTCACATAGATTGTTACCAAATTAAGACAACAAAATATGATACATAAAATAAATATTGATTTCCACTATTCAAAGTATCTTGGATTTGGTCCATACATTAGGAGAAAATTTTTGTTACAAAGACAATATCGAAATAGGAGTTTTTTGTCACACCGTTCGAACCCCTCCTAACTCTTACAATGTCCTTTAAATATCCTAAATTGTCAATTCCATATTTACAATTCGAATTACAACTTCCTCATAAGATCCATGTGCCTAAGGGAAGTGTGGAAACATGTGTTCAACATAAAAGAAACAAACTTCTATTTTAGAGGAAGATGCTGGCAACATATGCAACATTCCTTAATGGTTAGTGATGTGTCCATTAGAGTGAATATTCTTTAGGAAGGTGGAATCCTAGATCACAAATGACCTTTAGAGTGTTGTTACAAATTCATACTGACAGTTGGCAGCTCTCATTCTCTCCAAAATATCCAAAAAACTGAGTTCGCAATGCAACACTGCAAACTGTCCTGAAATAGTCAGTTCAGAGCGCAAATGATTCCAGGTGCTACAAAGTTTCCTGTAGTGGCCTATTTGAATTTTTCCAACATTTCTTCACCTCAAAACTCATACCAGGTGTCCATATATGTTGCAAAACTTCATTATCTTGATATATAACTGGGGAAAAGACACCAAAACTGATAATTTTGGCTCAAAACTCACAACCATCACCAAAAATGTTTCATAGGCGTATAACATAAACTTTGACCAAAATTGATGCTGGTTTTTGGAAGATCAATGAATTTATCTTTTATTTCTGGAGCTTATTTTGGTAGAGACCTTGACCAACATGTCTAGGTTTCTTTTTTCCAATTCTTCTTTGAAAGGCTGTAATTTTGCCTTCGATTTCCTGATTTGAGCTTGATGGGTTCTATTCTACCTGTAGATATTTTTTAAGATGTTTGTGAAGGGGAAAAAATATTTTAGCCAAAAAATTTCCTTATTAATGGTCTCATGATACATGCCCAACATCTCCATCATCTTCTTATCATCTTCAGCTCTTGCTTCCTTGAGCTGCCCCTTGAGCCTCTTAAAGGTGGGGTTGATTTCATGTTGAGGAGTGGTGATGTCAACAAGTTCAATATAGTGCTTAGAATATTGACACTTTCCTTTTTCCTAGGTTGAATTCTCTGTTGTATCATCCTTCATAAGTACATGCTTCTTGGTTCCTTCTCTAGTAAAAGGACTCTTAGGTTTAACCTTGTCTGCAGCAATGGGTGGGGAAAAAACAATATTTTTTCTTTTCAAGCCTCTTGGTTTTCTTGAAGGAACCTACATAGGGATAATTTATTTCATTGGTTAATTTTCTCTATCTAGAGGTTGCGAAGGACCTCCTAATTATGCTTCATTAGTAGCTCTGAAAGCTTTATCACTCATAGTGACCCTTTTCTTCTTACTAGTCTATGAATGTACAATCCTCTTGACAGGAGTAGGACTTTGTCTCTTCGACTATGGAGTGGGGGAAACATCTAATTGGAACTATGATGAAGTTCAAAAGGTTTCTGAATCAATTTTAGTTTTCCTTAACTCTTCCATTACCAAAATTTTAATAAGGCCAAAGTGAAAGACATTGGTATCTACCTGCTTTGACTTGGCTTGGTCTCTGCCTAACATCTTACCAGTGATTCTAAAAAGATAAAACAAAAGGTTCATGGCTTATTTTCCTATGAAGTGTAACATAATCATGTTGTGGTATCAATACACCATGATGAACCTCCCCTCACATGTGAAGTATCTCTATATAACCCTCAACATATTGTCAAAACATTCAAGCATGTGGATTCTAGGTACTCCTTTGGAAAAGTTGTCATCCTGATACTTTAGCTTAAGGAATTCCTTTGAGAAGGAAGAATTTAATGAAATAGGTTTGAACCATTTGTCTCCAATGTTGGTTATCTCTGTTTCAACATATATGGAATGATACGAAACATAAATTTCTAACATCCCTTGATCTAGGTGGAGATCGGTGGCCACCCACCTCTTCCAACTGGCTCAAAACAGTTTTTTGGCAATTTTGGTAATTTACTATTTTTAGTTGTTTTTTGGGTCTTGAAATTATTGAACTAGATGGATATTGGTGGATTCCCACCTTTTCCAACTGGCTCAAAACAACTTTCTGGCAATTTTGGCAATTTACTATTTTTAGCAGGTTTTAACTTCCAGGGCCATTTTGAGGGCCTAAATGAAGGTTTTTCGGGATTGACCCAACTTAATGATATTTGAAGGCATGATTGAGGCCCAAAAATTAATCTCCTTAACGATACCTTTCTAATGGGCTATCATGCGCCTAAAATGAAGATCATATGCAAAAGTTACGACCCCGGGAAGTTGATGCACTAACTTACCCAAATAGGGCCCATATGACTTTTGAAGCTTCATCTCCTAGGGTTAGGTTTTTGGATGTCTAGGAATTTTTGCATTCCTATTTATTATAAAAATTCCTCTAGAGCCTCATTTTAATCATCTTATTGCGAATGCGAGTAGTCGTCACATCTCTTCTTAGAGATAAACTGCCACCATTCTAGCGAGTCTTTCACTTTGTATTTTTATAGCCTCTATACATTTCTTTCATTAATAAAAATCATGTATTACTATATACCTATGTTTAAGGTTGCATCTATGATACATTTCTATTATATTATTGAATATCTATGATATCTCTATGCATTTCTTTATTATATCTTCGCTCTCATTTCGTGCTGAAAATAATCCAGATCACTTCTGGAGCAGTTTTGAGGCCCTAAATGATATTTTTTTGGAAAATGGGGAGAAACATAAAATTTCCTTTGTTGTTTCTCACACCAAAGTTTTAGTCCTTGGATAAATCTTTCTAATGGTGTATTGAGGGCCCCAAACTGAGATCGTATGCAAAAGTTATAGCCCCGAGAAGTTGACGTATCAACTACCTCCATTGGGGCTCGCAAACCTTTTGGATTTTCATCTTCCGGGGTTTGGGTTTTGGATTTTCCTTATGTTAAAAAGGCCCTTAGAGCCTCATTGTATTGATCATCTTCTTGCGAATGCAAGTAGTCATCACATCTCTTCTCAGAGATAAACTGCCACCATTCTAGCGAGTCTTTCACTCTGTATTTTTACAGTCTCTGTACATTTATTTCATTAATAGAAATTGTGTATTACTGTATATCTGTGTTTATGGTTGCATCTCTGATACATTTATGTTATATTGTTGGATATTCGAGATAAATCTATATATTTTTTTATTATATCTCTGCCCTCATTTCGTGCTGAAAATAATTCGGATTATCCCCACTTTGGTTTTAGTTCCATTAAAATTGAGTGCAAAATCTTTGGCCACCTTTGGATTCCCTCTCTTCATATTTTGGAAGAAATTTATACAACCTACCCTTTGAAAATATTTCATGAATAAAGGTTTAGAGTTAAGGAGCTTCATGTCATAAGGTTCTATCCTCACAATTTTCCCTCCCTTATGATTCTTCTTGTGTTGTTGACTATACATAACTACTGCTGGAAGAATGCTTTCTATAATTTGTTGTGACAACTAGGTGTGTGAAAATAGAATACACAAGAATTTAGGGTTTTAATTACAATATTGTTTTCATAAGGATCACCTTATCCAAATATTCATACACATCACTCTATACACATCAAGGTATGATATGGAGCACACTTTAAACATGAGGAATAATTGAACAACTACTAAGATTTCTAATGGAAGGAAGACAATTGAAGTTTCTTTACTAAAACAAGGTTTCAACAACATAACTATAAGTTTGCAGCACCAATGATGCATACAATATCAACTTGGCTCTACAAATGATTAAACATACATCTTTGGTTTGATAGGGGTATCATTCAATCGATGAAGACTAAACTTCAAATTGATGCAGAAGACGAGGGTTTCAACAATTCTAGAACAAAGGGTTTGTAGCGCCAATTTTGTAGAGTCAGAGCAGCCAGTTCAAAACCCTGAGGTATTTTAGTGAAACAGGTGGCTTCTTGGCAGAGGAAAATATTCTATGATGTCAAGGAAACAATCTGGACTGGTGTGTAGGATTTAGGGTTCCATGGGAAAGGATTTAAAAGTTGGCAGCAAATAATCTTGAACAGTTTGTAGCGCCAGTGCGTAAGGAAACATAAACCCCTCTTTTCAACCTTTGAACAATGTGAATACCATCAAGGAATACCTGATAAACCTAGTTTTGATACTGATGCCTATAAAATTGAGTTGGTCTATTTGCAAATTATCCAAACTTCAAAGATCCTCTTCAGCGATTCTAGAGCGCCAGTTCATAGTGCCAAGTTCAAAATCAAATCGTGCACTTCAAGGAGAATGTTAGAAATATGTGACATAATCCCTGAAAAGTTGGTTAAACGAAGGCGTTGAAAACGATGAAATCCCCTTTGAAACGTTTCTTAACTGCAGTGATGACAAATGAATGCATGAGGTACTCATGAGTACGCTGCGAACTCTCCTGGTGACTTGGAAACAAAAAATATTAATTTTGAATTGACATCTAAATGGTTGGATAGTGATAAAGGAAGACTTGTGTACAACTTGGAGGCATGACATGTCATGGTAATGATTTTAAGATCAAAAGTGTGACTCATAAGGACTATTTACCTTGGCATGATGACTAATATCATGACATAAAGAATCTAAACCAAGGCTAAACATAACTTTTCTTATTCAAAATCAAAATTTATGTTATGAACACAAAAATAAGATCCAAAACCTAGGACTTATAAAACCCTATGACTCAAATACAAAACCAAAGTGATTTTTTGACCCCTACAATTCTATGTGCTAACACATTGTAAATGCATTATCAACACACCAATATTTTCATAATGCAATTAACTTTACCAATAAATAAAACCAATGTGCCAATACCCATGTCCACTTCTACACAATGCATCTTTGCATTGACTCTAGAATACCATATATCCATGTCATGCGTTCTACCATGGTGAGTTGGAAGGTCTATGCAACACCTCAATTCCTCACCCAAACTCTTCCCCATTCACCTGTCCAATCATTTGGATACCTTCCTCTTCAAACCATACGAAACACTAGCAATATAACTCCATTAGTTCTCTCCCATGTTGGCAAAGAGGTTGCAGTCCAAATATTGGTTGTATAAGGGAAGACCACTGAAAACTCATACAACACTATAACCCTTCCATATTCAACCCCAAAATGGTATCACACATGGCCATTTCCAATGGAATTCAATGCTACAACATGAGTATGTCTCTTGAATTGACTTGGTTATAATGTCATAACCAACATAACATCATATGAAATTAAATTTCACATCACTTAATTCCCTTCAACATCACGCATCCTAAGCACCTGAATGCATACCTGCATTTCTTTTATCAAATTACTTGATGCCACTTGATCAATTGGTATTTTGTAGAAGCTCACAAGATTTCTTTATCAACTTCTTGATCAACATATTACCACCCTAATTTTCTTCATATGGATGATGACCTTCATATATACCAACAACTTTGTTAGCATCATTAAACCATGCCATAATAATTTTCCTAGATACACAATCCATCATTAGTCATACCCAATTATCATATTTACACTATTTCATATATATTAATAGACTTCTCTTAGTCTACAAGCATGACACAATCATGTTTAGGAATTTCCACATGCACAAATGCACATCAATATGCATCATGCATTTAATATCCTCATGCCTACCTCCTGCACATGCATTCTAGATTTATTATATGCATCATGCATCACTTTCATTATGTATCCCAATACATAATTATTTCATCTTTATTTATTTATTTTTATGTTTGAGTTGTAGATGGTTTTCCTTGAATTCATGTAGATCATTGTTGTTCTATGCTCTTCCATTCTGGTCATATTTACACCATTGTTCCCTATTCTAAACCTTTCCAACCATATGTCTTATTAGCAGTTTCCACCTCACAAATTCTTCCTTTAATCAAAGAATCATGTCCCAACTTTATTTTGGTTGAACTTTTCAATACTCATAATGTTGTAACATGCACCACTCTAGCTGAATTTCAACACTGCAGTCTAATTAACCACTCTCCATTCCTTTGACCAAACTAGTCTTGAAATCAACCTCATTGATTGGAATTTCAACATACTGAAATGTTTCTTTTATGTCATACTTTCCAATATCTTTTTCTATCCATGGATTTTCTCAATTTTAAATACTTATCTTCACTTCATTGAGTGATTAAATGTGAAGAAATCCTTGGCCACTCAAGACCGCTCTACTCCAAATGAAAATTCACATTCCTCCATTTTCACCTGTACCATGCTTCCACTTGGAACTTGGATTTATAAGTGGATTTCATTCTTTAATTGAGTATTTTTAGATCAAAGTGGCTAATTCTTGGCTAGGAATTATTTTTTATGCATTCCTATGCCTTCCTTTAGAGATGACTCATTATCCCATGAGTCAATCATCATCCATGAGATCCTTTATTTTCTCTTGTGGCCAACCTTTTCAACTTCATTTAATTTCTACCTTCAATGCTATGGATTCCTCCTTAGCCCCTTCTTCATGAAAATGGTATTCTTCACCTACTAGCTTCATGATTTATGTGAGATTCTCTATTGCCTCTCCCTTACAATCCATTCAAACTCTGTAGTAGCTGAATACTAATTTGGATTTTCTATTTGGATCCCTTTGTCGACCTTTATATTCTTGTTTTGTGGCCTTGGAATTCCCTATGTAGCTCATTGATTCATCAAAAATTGCACAAGACTTGATATTCTTCCCTATCCACCCTTGGATTAATTTGGAACGTATCCAAAAAATCCTCATTTATTAAATCTCATCCCCTTTCTAGAAACCCCACACACAACAATCTCGACTTGAGTGTTTCTTTGCTTATTAACAATGCCCTGTTAATAATATCAACCCCCTTTTATTTTCCAGGATAATTCACTTCAAATGTGACTCTATACCTCTGCATTATCACTATCATGATTTTCAATACTCTTTCTGACCCAATACTCACCTTTGACATGCACCTCTATCATCTGGAAATGGTTCTCCAAAATTAACATCATTTGGAAAACTTCCACTTTTAATATTTGCATGGACTTTATGACTAGATGATTCTTTAGAGAAATTAAACATTATATCATGCTTCCCTCTACATTACCTTTCCAATAGTTGTACTCATGATTCACACTGATTTATGAGCTCATAGTTATGGCTTCCTAAAACAAAAAGTTTGACCCATTTTTTTTGCACATGTTTCAAGTCTAGTTCAAATAATTTTTCATAGGGCCAACTTTTGTCACCTGTAGAAGAAAATATGTTAGGAACCGAAAAATATTTTGTATAAGGAAAATATAACATTTACAATTGTGAAGACATAACAAATTTCGTATTTGGAATATGCCTCTTTAGTTAAATTCTATATAAATATAGAATTTATGGCTTTGCACATTTGCACTTTTCCAAACTTAAAATTTTATCCCTATTAAGCATCGCTACATCAATTCCTTTTGAATTTTCCAGAAGCCCTAATGAGTATCTTCATGCCTAGTTTTTGAACCATCCATCAAAGTTTCACATTTATCTAGGCTTTGAAATGATATTTATGGCCTACAAAATTTTAGACTATTTCTCATTTTTATCCCTTTGAGCCACAAGTGTTTTTTCTTCCATCTTGTACAATTTCAGGTACCTAGATTCCAAAAATGGTTCCATGGTTTTCTTCNCAATAGAGAAACAATCAACCATATGAATCATTCACATAGATTGTTACCAAATTAAGACAACAAAATATGATACATAAAATAAATATTGATTTCCACTATTCAAAGTATCTTGGATTTGGTCCATACATTAGGAGAAAATTTTTGTTACAAAGACAATATCGAAATAGGAGTTTTTTGTCACACCGTTCGAACCCCTCCTAACTCTTACAATGTCCTTTAAATATCCTAAATTGTCAATTCCATATTTACAATTCGAATTACAACTTCCTCATAAGATCCATGTGCCTAAGGGAAGTGTGGAAACATGTGTTCAACATAAAAGAAACAAACTTCTATTTTAGAGGAAGATGCTGGCAACATATGCAACATTCCTTAATGGTTAGTGATGTGTCCATTAGAGTGAATATTCTTTAGGAAGGTGGAATCCTAGATCACAAATGACCTTTAGAGTGTTGTTACAAATTCATACTGACAGTTGGCAGCTCTCATTCTCTCCAAAATATCCAAAAAACTGAGTTCGCAATGCAACACTGCAAACTGTCCTGAAATAGTCAGTTCAGAGCGCAAATGATTCCAGGTGCTACAAAGTTTCCTGTAGTGGCCTATTTGAATTTTTCCAACATTTCTTCACCTCAAAACTCATACCAGGTGTCCATATATGTTGCAAAACTTCATTATCTTGATATATAACTGGGGAAAAGACACCAAAACTGATAATTTTGGCTCAAAACTCACAACCATCACCAAAAATGTTTCATAGGCGTATAACATAAACTTTGACCAAAATTGATGCTGGTTTTTGGAAGATCAATGAATTTATCTTTTATTTCTGGAGCTTATTTTGGTAGAGACCTTGACCAACATGTCTAGGTTTCTTTTTTCCAATTCTTCTTTGAAAGGCTGTAATTTTGCCTTCGATTTCCTGATTTGAGCTTGATGGGTTCTATTCTACCTGTAGATATTTTTTAAGATGTTTGTGAAGGGGAAAAAATATTTTAGCCAAAAAATTTCCTTATTAATGGTCTCATGATACATGCCCAACATCTCCATCATCTTCTTATCATCTTCAGCTCTTGCTTCCTTGAGCTGCCCCTTGAGCCTCTTAAAGGTGGGGTTGATTTCATGTTGAGGAGTGGTGATGTCAACAAGTTCAATATAGTGCTTAGAATATTGACACTTTCCTTTTTCCTAGGTTGAATTCTCTGTTGTATCATCCTTCATAAGTACATGCTTCTTGGTTCCTTCTCTAGTAAAAGGACTCTTAGGTTTAACCTTGTCTGCAGCAATGGGTGGGGAAAAAACAATATTTTTTCTTTTCAAGCCTCTTGGTTTTCTTGAAGGAACCTACATAGGGATAATTTATTTCATTGGTTAATTTTCTCTATCTAGAGGTTGCGAAGGACCTCCTAATTATGCTTCATTAGTAGCTCTGAAAGCTTTATCACTCATAGTGACCCTTTTCTTCTTACTAGTCTATGAATGTACAATCCTCTTGACAGGAGTAGGACTTTGTCTCTTCGACTATGGAGTGGGGGAAACATCTAATTGGAACTATGATGAAGTTCAAAAGGTTTCTGAATCAATTTTAGTTTTCCTTAACTCTTCCATTACCAAAATTTTAATAAGGCCAAAGTGAAAGACATTGGTATCTACCTGCTTTGACTTGGCTTGGTCTCTGCCTAACATCTTACCAGTGATTCTAAAAAGATAAAACAAAAGGTTCATGGCTTATTTTCCTATGAAGTGTAACATAATCATGTTGTGGTATCAATACACCATGATGAACCTCCCCTCACATGTGAAGTATCTCTATATAACCCTCAACATATTGTCAAAACATTCAAGCATGTGGATTCTAGGTACTCCTTTGGAAAAGTTGTCATCCTGATACTTTAGCTTAAGGAATTCCTTTGAGAAGGAAGAATTTAATGAAATAGGTTTGAACCATTTGTCTCCAATGTTGGTTATCTCTGTTTCAACATATATGGAATGATACGAAACATAAATTTCTAACATCCCTTGATCTAGGTGGAGATCGGTGGCCACCCACCTCTTCCAACTGGCTCAAAACAGTTTTTTGGCAATTTTGGTAATTTACTATTTTTAGTTGTTTTTTGGGTCTTGAAATTATTGAACTAGATGGATATTGGTGGATTCCCACCTTTTCCAACTGGCTCAAAACAACTTTCTGGCAATTTTGGCAATTTACTATTTTTAGCAGGTTTTAACTTCCAGGGCCATTTTGAGGGCCTAAATGAAGGTTTTTCGGGATTGACCCAACTTAATGATATTTGAAGGCATGATTGAGGCCCAAAAATTAATCTCCTTAACGATACCTTTCTAATGGGCTATCATGCGCCTAAAATGAAGATCATATGCAAAAGTTACGACCCCGGGAAGTTGATGCACTAACTTACCCAAATAGGGCCCATATGACTTTTGAAGCTTCATCTCCTAGGGTTAGGTTTTTGGATGTCTAGGAATTTTTGCATTCCTATTTATTATAAAAATTCCTCTAGAGCCTCATTTTAATCATCTTATTGCGAATGCGAGTAGTCGTCACATCTCTTCTTAGAGATAAACTGCCACCATTCTAGCGAGTCTTTCACTTTGTATTTTTACAGCCTCTATACATTTCTTTCATTAATAAAAATCATGTATTACTATATATCTATGTTTAAGGTTCTATGATACATTTATATTATATTATTGAATATCTGTGATATCTCTATGCATTTCTTTATTATATCTTCGCTCTCATTTCGTGCTGAAAATAATCCAGATCACTTCTGGAGCAGTTTTGAGGCCCTAAATGATATTTTTTTGGAAAATTGGGAGAAACATAAATTTCCTTTGTTGTTTCTCACACCAAAGTTTTAGTCCTTGGATAAATCTTTCTAACGGTGTATTGAGGGCCCCAAACTGAGATCGTATGCAAAAGTTATAGCCCCGAGAAGTTGACGTATCAACTACCTCCATTGGGGCTCGCAAACCTTTTGGATTTTCATCTTTCGGGGTTTGGGTTTTGGATTTTCCTTATGTTAAAAAGGCCCTTAGAGCCTCATTGTAATGATCATATTCTTGCGAATGCAAGTAGTCATCACATCTCTTCTCAGAGATAAACTGCCACCATTCTAGCGAGTCTTTCACTCTGTATTTTCACAGTCTCTGTACATTTATTTCATTAATAGAAATTGTGTATTACTGTATATCTGTGTTTATGGTTGCATCTCTGATACATTTATGTTATATTGTTGGATATTCGAGATAAATCTATATATTTTTTTATTATATCTCTGCCCTCATTTCGTGCTGAAAATAATTCGGATTATCCCCACTTTGGTTTTAGTTCCATTAAAATTGAGTGCAAAATCTTTGGCCACCTTTGGATTCCCTCTCTTCATATTTTGGAAGAAATTTATACAACCTACCCTTTGAAAATATTTCATGAATAAAGGTTTAGAGTTAAGGAGCTTCATGTCATAAGGTTCTATCCTCACAATTTTCCCTCCCTTATGATTCTTCTTGTGTTGTTGACTATACATAACTACTGCTGGAAGAATGCTTTCTATAATTTGTTGTGACAACTAGGTGTGTGAAAATAGAATACACAAGAATTTAGGGTTTTAATTACAATATTGTTTTCATAAGGATCACCTTATCCAAATATTCATACACATCACTCTATACACATCAAGGTATGATATGGAGCACACTTTAAACATGAGGAATAATTGAACAACTACTAAGATTTCTAATGGAAGGAAGACAATTGAAGTTTCTTTACTAAAACAAGGTTTCAACAACATAACTATAAGTTTGCAGCACCAATGATGCATACAATATCAACTTGGCTCTACAAATGATTAAACATACATCTTTGGTTTGATAGGGGTATCATTCAATCGATGAAGACTAAACTTCAAATTGATGCAGAAGACGAGGGTTTCAACAATTCTAGAACAAAGGGTTTGTAGCGCCAATTTTGTAGAGTCAGAGCAGCCAGTTCAAAACCCTGAGGTATTTTAGTGAAACAGGTGGCTTCTTGGCAGAGGAAAATATTCTATGATGTCAAGGAAACAATCTGGACTGGTGTGTAGGATTTAGGGTTCCATGGGAAAGGATTTAAAAGTTGGCAGCAAATAATCTTGAACAGTTTGTAGCGCCAGTGCGTAAGGAAACATAAACCCCTCTTTTCAACCTTTGAACAATGTGAATACCATCAAGGAATACCTGATAAACCTAGTTTTGATACTGATGCCTATAAAATTGAGTTGGTCTATTTGCAAATTATCCAAACTTCAAAGATCCTCTTCAGCGATTCTAGAGCGCCAGTTCATAGTGCCAAGTTCAAAATCAAATCGTGCACTTCAAGGAGAATGTTAGAAATATGTGACATAATCCCTGAAAAGTTGGTTAAACGAAGGCGTTGAAAACGATGAAATCCCCTTTGAAACGTTTCTTAACTGCAGTGATGACAAATGAATGCATGAGGTACTCATGAGTACGCTGCGAACTCTCCTGGTGACTTGGAAACAAAAAATATTAATTTTGAATTGACATCTAAATGGTTGGATAGTGATAAAGGAAGACTTGTGTACAACTTGGAGGCATGACATGTCATGGTAATGATTTTAAGATCAAAAGTGTGACTCATAAGGACTATTTACCTTGGCATGATGACTAATATCATGACATAAAGAATCTAAACCAAGGCTAAACATAACTTTTCTTATTCAAAATCAAAATTTATGTTATGAACACAAAAATAAGATCCAAAACCTAGGACTTATAAAACCCTATGACTCAAATACAAAACCAAAGTGATTTTTTGACCCCTACAATTCTATGTGCTAACACATTGTAAATGCATTATCAACACACCAATATTTTCATAATGCAATTAACTTTACCAATAAATAAAACCAATGTGCCAATACCCATGTCCACTTCTACACAATGCATCTTTGCATTGACTCTAGAATACCATATATCCATGTCATGCGTTCTACCATGGTGAGTTGGAAGGTCTATGCAACACCTCAATTCCTCACCCAAACTCTTCCCCATTCACCTGTCCAATCATTTGGATACCTTCCTCTTCAAACCATACGAAACACTAGCAATATAACTCCATTAGTTCTCTCCCATGTTGGCAAAGAGGTTGCAGTCCAAATATTGGTTGTATAAGGGAAGACCACTGAAAACTCATACAACACTATAACCCTTCCATATTCAACCCCAAAATGGTATCACACATGGCCATTTCCAATGGAATTCAATGCTACAACATGAGTATGTCTCTTGAATTGACTTGGTTATAATGTCATAACCAACATAACATCATATGAAATTAAATTTCACATCACTTAATTCCCTTCAACATCACGCATCCTAAGCACCTGAATGCATACCTGCATTTCTTTTATCAAATTACTTGATGCCACTTGATCAATTGGTATTTTGTAGAAGCTCACAAGATTTCTTTATCAACTTCTTGATCAACATATTACCACCCTAATTTTCTTCATATGGATGATGACCTTCATATATACCAACAACTTTGTTAGCATCATTAAACCATGCCATAATAATTTTCCTAGATACACAATCCATCATTAGTCATACCCAATTATCATATTTACACTATTTCATATATATTAATAGACTTCTCTTAGTCTACAAGCATGACACAATCATGTTTAGGAATTTCCACATGCACAAATGCACATCAATATGCATCATGCATTTAATATCCTCATGCCTACCTCCTGCACATGCATTCTAGATTTATTATATGCATCATGCATCACTTTCATTATGTATCCCAATACATAATTATTTCATCTTTATTTATTTATTTTTATGTTTGAGTTGTAGATGGTTTTCCTTGAATTCATGTAGATCATTGTTGTTCTATGCTCTTCCATTCTGGTCATATTTACACCATTGTTCCCTATTCTAAACCTTTCCAACCATATGTCTTATTAGCAGTTTCCACCTCACAAATTCTTCCTTTAATCAAAGAATCATGTCCCAACTTTATTTTGGTTGAACTTTTCAATACTCATAATGTTGTAACATGCACCACTCTAGCTGAATTTCAACACTGCAGTCTAATTAACCACTCTCCATTCCTTTGACCAAACTAGTCTTGAAATCAACCTCATTGATTGGAATTTCAACATACTGAAATGTTTCTTTTATGTCATACTTTCCAATATCTTTTTCTATCCATGGATTTTCTCAATTTTAAATACTTATCTTCACTTCATTGAGTGATTAAATGTGAAGAAATCCTTGGCCACTCAAGACCGCTCTACTCCAAATGAAAATTCACATTCCTCCATTTTCACCTGTACCATGCTTCCACTTGGAACTTGGATTTATAAGTGGATTTCATTCTTTAATTGAGTATTTTTAGATCAAAGTGGCTAATTCTTGGCTAGGAATTATTTTTTATGCATTCCTATGCCTTCCTTTAGAGATGACTCATTATCCCATGAGTCAATCATCATCCATGAGATCCTTTATTTTCTCTTGTGGCCAACCTTTTCAACTTCATTTAATTTCTACCTTCAATGCTATGGATTCCTCCTTAGCCCCTTCTTCATGAAAATGGTATTCTTCACCTACTAGCTTCATGATTTATGTGAGATTCTCTATTGCCTCTCCCTTACAATCCATTCAAACTCTGTAGTAGCTGAATACTAATTTGGATTTTCTATTTGGATCCCTTTGTCGACCTTTATATTCTTGTTTTGTGGCCTTGGAATTCCCTATGTAGCTCATTGATTCATCAAAAATTGCACAAGACTTGATATTCTTCCCTATCCACCCTTGGATTAATTTGGAACGTATCCAAAAAATCCTCATTTATTAAATCTCATCCCCTTTCTAGAAACCCCACACACAACAATCTCGACTTGAGTGTTTCTTTGCTTATTAACAATGCCCTGTTAATAATATCAACCCCCTTTTATTTTCCAGGATAATTCACTTCAAATGTGACTCTATACCTCTGCATTATCACTATCATGATTTTCAATACTCTTTCTGACCCAATACTCACCTTTGACATGCACCTCTATCATCTGGAAATGGTTCTCCAAAATTAACATCATTTGGAAAACTTCCACTTTTAATATTTGCATGGACTTTATGACTAGATGATTCTTTAGAGAAATTAAACATTATATCATGCTTCCCTCTACATTACCTTTCCAATAGTTGTACTCATGATTCACACTGATTTATGAGCTCATAGTTATGGCTTCCTAAAACAAAAAGTTTGACCCATTTTTTTTGCACATGTTTCAAGTCTAGTTCAAATAATTTTTCATAGGGCCAACTTTTGTCACCTGTAGAAGAAAATATGTTAGGAACCGAAAAATATTTTGTATAAGGAAAATATAACATTTACAATTGTGAAGACATAACAAATTTCGTATTTGGAATATGCCTCTTTAGTTAAATTCTATATAAATATAGAATTTATGGCTTTGCACATTTGCACTTTTCCAAACTTAAAATTTTATCCCTATTAAGCATCGCTACATCAATTCCTTTTGAATTTTCCAGAAGCCCTAATGAGTATCTTCATGCCTAGTTTTTGAACCATCCATCAAAGTTTCACATTTATCTAGGCTTTGAAATGATATTTATGGCCTACAAAATTTTAGACTATTTCTCATTTTTATCCCTTTGAGCCACAAGTGTTTTTTCTTCCATCTTGTACAATTTCAGGTACCTAGATTCCAAAAATGGTTCCATGGTTTTCTTCAATGATCCATGTGATTTCAAAAGATTAATAATGTGCCTCAAAATTTATTTTGGCAAATGTGTTATACCCTTTGGTGTTGAGTGTGTTTTATGTTATTTTCATGGTTAGAACTAGTGTCTACGTTGTGCCAGTTGTGCAGGGGTTTGGAGGCAGTGCCCCCAATTGTTTTTTTTTTGGTGGTTTTTGAGTCCATTTTTGGGCAGTTTTTCAGCACATGGTTTTCATCATTGGTTTTCTATTTCCGATTAAGGAATTAGAGTTGTTGACTAACCTGTGTTATTGGATTAGGGTTTTGGATGTTATGTGATCCTATATGTATATTGTATTGTAAACAATTTATGGTTTGACTGAATATAGAATATGTTGGTTTTCTTAGTTTGAGTTTCCACGTGAAAAATCTTTGTGTAATGTGTGTATTTGGCATTGTATATTTTCTATTCTTTTATTGAAAATATGTTTGCAGTAAATTGTTGGAAATGTTTAACAGGTTGTCATTGATGGCAAGTACAACAATGAAGATGGCATGAATACAGGAAGAATGTAACAGATGGGCACCAGAAGTATTTTGGGAAGAAGCTGTAGAGAAACCTCGATAAGATGAGAAGAGATAGTGCAGAGGATGTCTGGTATGTTTTACAGGTAGCGTAATCTTGTCATTGATGTCAAGTACAACAGTAATGATGGCTTGAGTACAGCACCGATGATCAACAGGCAAATAGAATATAAGTCCAGGAAGATCGAATGATCGAAGGAAACGCTGGAAACTACAACAGTGATGATGGATTTAGTACAGTAGTGATGATCAACAGGAAAATAGAAGATAAGTCTAGAAATATCGAATGATCGAAGGCAACGCAACATTGAAAAAATGATCGAAGGCCTGAGAAGCATTTCTGATCGTTGGATCCCATCCAAAATTATCGACAGCATGAGGGTCGTCAGATTTGAATAAAGACAAGAAGAGCGTGTGATGAAGAGGAGGATAGATCTCAGGCGTTAGATCTGAGTGTAGGGTTCGACCACCGTTGGATCGAGGAAAACCTGCACGATCTTTAAAAGTGCAAGGAGTAGAGGGCTCACAAATCCCGAAAGCAGGAGGACCATCCATCTCAGGGGGTTATGTGGACCGTTGATCTGACTCCCTGTCGGAGTTTCGGGGATCGAGAGTTGGATATGACAAGTAATATCATCCACATAAATCCCGATTTTGTGATATGCAAAATCGCGACGTAATCTAAGCCATCAAATCAAGATCACATCTGGACCGTCGATCTGACTCACGTCAACAAACCATGTCAGCTAGGAACACGTGGCACAACCAGGTAATGACAAGTGTCAGACTGATTCAATAGTCCAAGCACATGTAAGTCACGAATCAGGGTGACACGTGGAAGTTATTTAACACATGTGACGTCAACAGACTTACTCCATATTGGAGTTTCATGAATTGCGACATAGAGAGAGAAGAGAACATTCACCACAGGAATTTCGAAATCGTGATATGTGAAATTTTGAAATGATTTGAACCTTCAGATCAAGTGTTGATCAAGACCATTGATCCCACACCATTTCGGAGTTTCGAGGATCGAGTGTTGAAGCTATCAAAGAACATTCACCATAGGAATCTCGATTTTGCGATATGCGAAATCAGGATGTAATCTGAGCCGTCATATCAAGCTTTGATCTAGACCGTTGATTCCAGTCTGTGTTGGAGTTTCGGGGATCACAACATGGAGTGGCAAGTAAACAATGCAACAAGAATGACAATTTCGCGATATGCGAAATTGCGATTCAATCGCAGCCGTTGAATCAAGCTCTGATTAGGACCGTTGATCCCATGCCATTTCGAGGTATCAGGGATCGCGACTTGGAGAGTCAAGATGTCTCATCTCCAGACTCACAAAATGTGAAATCATGAAAGCGCCTTATGCATAAGGCTATGGTCACAGCCCATGGTCATGAGAAGGGAAGGAGTCAGTCCAGATAAGCTCCATTTCGGGGTTTCGTAGATCGCGACTTGGAAAGTCAAGATGCATCATCTCCAGATCCATGAAACGTGAATTCATGAAAAGTTCTTTTTGCATAGGCACTTGGTTATGACCATAGTCATATTGGGGAAGGAGCTAGTGCAGAAAAGTTCTATATCGGAGCTTTGGAGATCGCGACATGAAGTGTCAAGACACTTGGGCATAGGAATGCCGAAATGCCAAAATCTGATTTAAAGGAAAGATTAATTAAGTTCATCCAATGGCACAGATAAACCTAAAGGATATCAGAGGGCTACTAATGCACAACACAGTGAAACTTCCAGAAACCATTGATGGCATCTGCTAGAGAATTCGAAGAGACCTCTATGTGATCGCTAGAGGAGATGAAGAGTCTCCAAGATTTGTCCAGTGAAGGAAGACTATTCTTAGAAGGGATTGACAGCTGAATGGGCATTGAGGCCTGCAACTAAAATAGAGTAGGTGATCTCGACTGTCACAGAGAAGACAAAGATTATCAACTGCCAGAGAGGCTGAGAAATCTCAGCATAACATCCAGTGATGCTGAACGTGTGGGAAAACGGCCAGAGAAGCTGAAGAGTTACCATGATGATCAGGAAGAGCACTCGAGAGGTGGAGGATATCGGCACGGTGTGAGTATGCAGTGGTATTTTGTACATTGCATGCACAAGGTGCACAAAAGCTATAAGTACACGGTACAAAGAAGAGATGGGGTTGGTGTTGTTGTTGTTGTTGGAGTTTGTTGTGGTCGTTGTTGGTGAAGGTGATTCATGTGTGAAGAAGGAGGAGAGTGCAGCAGTTGAATCGAAAAGAAGAGGAACTATGCAGTGAATGGTCATGGTGCACAAAGCATAAAAAGTAGAAGAACAGATAGCGCAAGTCATGTGTGCAGAAAGGCAATGGGGCAGACAGAGTAATGAAATGCAGTAGAACAGTGATGAGTCTGGTAAGCCATTGTTGAACATTATATCACTGTAATATGTTTCAGTAGCAAAGATTTATATTTCAGGGTGGTTGGGAGGTGCTAGGGAGGACTGTTGTCCTCAAAGGTTCAAGTGGGTGCTTGAACACAGGGAGTTGTAGCTTCCATCTGGTTGCAGCTATAGAAACCAGGGTGGCAGGGTGGTGCAAGGGAGAACTCTTGTTCTATGTTATATAGGTTGGTGCCTGTATGATTGGAAGTTGGTGCTTCCATCCAGTTGGTGCTGGAAACACTTAGAGAGTTGGTGCTTCCTTCTAGTTGGTGCTAGAGAAACCAGGGAGTTGGTGCTTCCTTCTAGTTGGTGCTAGAGAAACCAGGGAGTTGGTGCTTCCTTCTAATGGGTGCTAGAGAAAACAGAGAGTTGGTGCTCTCAGCAAGTAGCATCTTGCAAAACAGAGGTTGTAGCCTCATTATGAGTTAGTGCTCATATGTATGATAATGTAAAGAATGTAACTATCACTTATCATATAAAGAAAAAGAGGTTTTTACCCTTTATGGGTTTCCTCAGGAAATATCTGTCTCTGTGTATCACATG